>JANHFL010009455.1:153202-169240 GCA_032468155.1 Oxyrhabdium leporinum | reverse complement strand
TCAATAATACAACAGTTTTGTACTACCATATATGTTTTATGCTGATTCAGGTATACCTTTCAATGGCCTAGACTTTTTTTCATGGATCATTTCTTTTGGAGCGTACCTATAACAAGCAAGTCATAGATGTAGTACCAGACTAAATGTTATCCACTGGAAAAGGAATAGCAACCTACTCCAATTTTCAGCCAAGAAAATCAAATGGGAATTCATAACAAGGACAGTGTCTGTGTGACGCTGGAAGATGACTCTCTTAAAGGAAATGGTATTCATAGAATTACTGGGGAAGAGCAGAGGGCATGAATGATTAACACTATTGTTTATCATGTGGCTGGAATGAAGCCAAAAGGATGTCTAATGACCGATACGCCCAAAGATAAAAGATTGTTTGATACTGTAAAAAATATGTATATCATTGTTACATGGAATGTCAGAACTATGAACCAAGTCGAACATGATGTTGTCATAGCAGAAATTTCAAGACTGAACTGGGAATCAATGAACCGAAATGGTCTGGCATGGGTCACTTCACATCAAAGGAGCCTCAGCTCTTCTTCTCCAGGCAATCAAAAAAATAGTAAAAACAAAGTAGCCATTATTACTAATAAAAGGGTATCAAAGTTAGTATCCCCCCCAAAAATAGAATTATCCCTGTTTGAGTCTTAGGCAAGCCAATCATTTTTACAGTGATCCAAGCCAATGCTCCAATCATAGATTCAGAGGAAACAGAAGTTGAATAATTACATTTCAGTGTTCTCAACTCAACCCACAATAAAAAGTGACATGTTAATTCTAAGAGACTGGAATGCTGAAGTTGAAAATAAATTAGCTCTTGGAATAATAGAGGAAACTAACAGCCCCAGTTTATGAAATAAAGCAAGAGACAGATTAATAGATTTCTGCCAATAAATCTGAATTTTGAAAATATGTAGTTTTTATATTTATTCATGAACTATTCAGGGTTGGTAACGCGGGGGGGGGGGGAGGCTTGATGGGTATGAACGGCACTGATCCTACATAAATGTAGAGTGTTGATTTATTTTTAGGCCGAAAAGACAAGGAATACTTATCATGAAGCATGTATTATTGTTTTAAAATACATTTGAGTAAAGTCAGTGTATTAGATATTGCAAAAACCATTTCATATCTAGATTATGTTGATTGAATTAATAAGGCACATCTAGTACAAACCTTTTAAAAGTGTGTGAAGAGTTGAAGCCTATGGGAATTCACCAAACCTAATACAAACAGGTGGTTAAAGATATACATTGCAAAAACCAGAAAACAAAAACTGTTTAGACCACATAGCCAGAATAAATAACAAAATCTTCTTGACAGCGTTAAAAATAGCAAATCCCCAGATACCACTATGTTGGTTAGCCTTAATTTCCATACTATTTTTAATATGACTTGAAATACTTGAATCACAGGGATTTCCTTTTAGTCTAATCCATGCTGTTGTTTAAAATTAAAGAATAAGGGGATCTATTGCTTTTAATCAGGAAAAACGAATGCAATGGGTTTTGTTGAGTTTATAAACAGTAAACAAAAATTGATTGATTTAATTTGCATGGTAGATTGTTATTTATATTGTACTGTAACTTTGAAAGTATGAGGAACATATTTGGTTGGTAGCCATATTTTTCAAAGAATCATTTTATGCAGAAAATAAGCACATAAGATTCCAATTCCATATGACAATATGCCATGTTGAATTATTCTGGCAAGTATTAATATTAAATGCTAGTCAGCTAAGTAACAGATAATTCTACATTATAACAATATACAACAAGGAAGAAACTGATTTTTATCCTGCATTTATTATTTTTACAAATAATTAAAGGCGGCAAATATATCCAACACATCCTCCTCCTTCTATTTTCCCCGACAACAACAAGGTCACCCAACTGACTTTCATGGCTAGGGCAGGACCTGAACTCATGATCTTCCAGTTTCTAACCTGGTGCCTAAACCACTAGACAAAACTGACTCTCACTATCTTATTGATGACATTGTACCCTTGAAGTAAATCAAGTCATATATAAGCAGGCAATTCAGCCAATTTCCTAAATTACTTGTTGAAGAGTGTCCTGCATTTTCATATGCCTTGTACTCTAGGAGTCCCTTCCTAGAAGATTATCATCTGCCAAGGGGAGAAAATAAAATGGTCAGATGAAGAAAAGAAAAGAAAATCATAGATAGTTGGAGCAGCAAATTGTGATCTGCTGAAGAAGCAGAAGAGAGTCAATTGCAGTTTGGGCAGAGGCAATGTAAGATGCTTATAAACTAGGCAAAGGAGTTTTAAGGCCTGGGACTACAGAAATAACTCCCCCCCTGCAATCTATGAGCTTCACACTATGAAATTTGGGTTCTTCAAAGTTTTCCATTATGTAAGGAATGTTTCTCTTTTTAAAAGGTAGTCCGTAGGAAAGATGAAAGAAAAGAGATGCTTGAGCTTCAGAAGGTCAATGGTAGAAAAAGGGAAAACAGAAGATTATAGCTCATATCTGGCAGGCAGGTAAGACATGTTCCTGAAAAAGCTAGCGTGGCTCCTAGAAAACCTATGAACTGAAAATTAGAAACAATGCCAATTCTGTGCTATTTACTCTCAGATATATAGAACAACTGAGTAGTGTTGTTTTGTTTATGTAAGTATCTCCAAGGCTGGTCCCAAACTTGCTGCTATAGATACAGTAATCATCTGTAATGGAGAATCATGAATCAGATAAATGCCATAAAGTCTAGGATCACGGGCTCAAGCATCACAGCTTTGGGAACCAAGTCACATAATTTACTTCACCCAGAAAATATTCTCAATAAACATTAACATTTCATTATGAGACAAGACTGTAAAATTTGGAACCATGCTACATAATTTAACAGTTGAATTAGCTTTAATTTTTTTTTAGTTTAAGGGCATAATCATCTGATTCTTCTGATAGTTCTGATCTGCAGTACTAGAAACCCAGTAAATAATAATTAATCAGGGAAACAGTAGTTCATTCTCTATCTCCCTTAGAACGGGGAGAGGTCTAGTAACCTGTTATTAGGAATTTTTATGATTATCCATGTTAAAATGAAATACTGAAGCTTTTAGTAATACCACTAGCTATTAATGAGAGATTTGAAGATGCTCATGCCCAAAATAATGTCATCAAGTGTCTTTTTGGTGGATCGACTATTGCTTCAATGCCATATTAAATATTAAACCACTCATTCTAAAAAAAAACCCAGCATTTTATTTCAGCCTCTGGTTTTAACTTCCTCAACTGGCAAACTACTTTTATCACTGATAAATTTGTCTTAATGCTTCAGAGAAGCTAAAATTTGCTTTATTGGCATTTCCAACCATTTAATCAAACTCTGGATTGAAATAATACAAAGCATCTTTCTCTTATTTTATGCCTGACAACTACTCAGATTTTTTTTTTCACATGAACTAATTCCAGTCTAAGATTCATATTTGCATTGCTGATACTTACAGGAAGATGTTTAGATTCATTTCAGTCAAATGTTTCCATGGTTTTGACTAAGAAATAACCACACTCTTAAATAATGAAGAAAATAATTCTGGGGCCTGTTGTGATATGTTCTTTGAACATGTTTAATTTCTTGTAAAGGATGAATAGCATGGTTTTATTCCAAGTAGTCTTTAGCAACATCCAAGATTCTGAATAATTGTTGACCAAATTAAAATTTGCTGCTTTTTGAAGAAGTCCTGAAAGGTGCTGGGGTCTCACTCAAGCTCTCTTGAATATAATTGATGAAGTGAGAGTCATTTACTTGATTGGGGAATTTATAGACTAGAATCTCCTTTTCCTTCCATCACATCAATGGCAGCCAGTTTGACCTTGAAGAAAGGAAGAGGGAGAGAAAGTTACCATTGCTGGTTCTCAAAGAAATTAGAGGGTCTGCTGGATGTTTTCCATCATTAAATGTTTCACAAACAGAGCCACATGTAATGTCAGGTGTTCCAAACAAGTGACACGGTCAAAGAGAATCCCCATTTGAAAAAACATCTCAGGACTGCTTCCACAGTGCAAGAGAGCCCTCCAGTTTTCTGGAGAATGTATAAAATATATGTTGGGATATAAAAGTTTTGTGGTGTAAAGAATGAAATATCCTAGGAATATAAAGCCGGACGAAGGTGAGAAGTTCCCTAATTCAGTCGATCACTGGTAAGAGACAATGATAGGTTGGGAGAAGGTGACATTCAGGGCCAGAAGAGCAAGATGGCCCTCTGGACATTTCTCCTCCTATCCAGTATCTCGTATCATTGCTTCTGATCCTTTCTTCTTAGTAATGCTATTTCTGAATGCCAAGTTCCCCATAATGACTGCAGCAATAGCAATAGCACTTAGACTTATGTACCGCTTCACAATGCTTTACAGCCATCTCTAAGCGATTTACAAAGTCAGCATATTACCCCCAACAATCTGGTTCCTCATTTTACCGACCTCGGAAGGATGAAAGGCTGAGACAACCTTGAGCCAGTGAGCCTCGAACTGCCAAACTTCTGGCTACCGGTGATCAGCAGAAGTAGCCTGCAGTACTGCATTCTAACCACTGCGCCATCGTGGCTCAACTACATCTCAATTACAACGATTGCAGGTTCCCAAAGTCATGTGATCGACATTTTCAACCTTCACTGCCAATTTCTAAGAGCAAAGTCAATAGGGAAGCCAGCAGGAATGGTGATCACATGCAATTGCACTTAATCATGTAGGATTCACTTGGCCAGAATTGCCACAACTGCTATCTTTGGTGTGTGTGGTCACGTGACATTGAGCTTTATGACTGTGTTGCTTAGTTAGCAGTCTTAATTACCATAGTTAAGCAAGGACTACCTGTTGGCAGATCTTCATTGTAGTGATAACTGCATTCCACAATACTCTGAAATCCATTAGTATCTATTAACCTAAGAATTGTAGAATAGGCTGCAGAAGTTGAGAAGTAAGTAGTACATCCTTCAAAAAAATCAAGTATGCCCCCACCCCTTCATGGAGCAGGAACGTCTTTGCTCAACTTTGTCTTGCATACCAACTCTACCTCTTCTAATGGAAAGAAAATTGGCTACAGTGGCTAATGATGTATTGCTTCCATTTCAAACTAATGCTTTGATTTATATTCTGTTATGGTTTATTCTTTTTAAAAGAACTCAGCAAGTACAGTTAGGTGAAAATATAGGAGCGAGAGTTGATGAGAAATGCTCTTTGTACATGATATTTAATTGGTCTGGGAACAAATATGCTGGCTTTTGTTAATAATTTAGTTCATTGCTCCAGCTTTAACTTAGAAAAGTGTAAATGGCTTGGGCCAGAGCTAAATGAAGGATTGCTTCTTCCGGACAAACCTGCCAATAACTAGCATTTATCATCAAAATTTTATAATCCAGGCTGGTGGGTACATAAGCTCAGGGACTTCTCAATTCTGAAACTATACTGATTTATTGTTCACTTTTTTTCCAGTGGCTGGCATATTTATTACACCTGTGATCCCTTTATTTTTATTAGTTTTAATTTTATTATAAGTAGGAAAGGATTCCTACTAGCATAGTGTTGGATATGCATTCCTTTCTATGTAAATTGTGTGTGCTTGCTTCAATGTTATTTTTATTACAGTATAAACATTCACTGACATGACGTTATTTTTATTTGAATTAACAAAAGAGGCAAGGTTGAATACTTTATTCTATTTATGATTTGCATTTGTGCAACTAGGAGTGATAATTAAGGTCAACAATATTCAATAGAATCACCGCACTCCCCTTCACACCTGCCAAACAGACTGAAATTCTCTGCAAGGTAATCTGTAAGAGTTATTAGATGTGTTTGAAAGCGAACCCTGAAGAAACTTTTGGATGTAAAATTCAACTCTAACTTCTGATGAATGTTTAAAACACAATTTCAGAGTGGAGATCTGGATCATAACCTGTAGCCATGGAACAATTTCTCCCCCCCACCCCCGACCCCCTTGGCTCTTCGAAATGAAATGTCTAATCAGTAATAAGGTTCTTTACATTAGTATTTCTGGAAGACTGAACTGTGGAAAAGTATTTTCTGACTGTGCTATAATTAATTTTCTTTTGATTAACAAGCACAGCATACTTAGTTAGATCACGTTACATAGCTTGATTTTAATTTTAATTTCCTAAATATACTCTTGTATGATTAATTTATAATAGCAAGTTATTCAGCAAATGATGAGGATTAGCACAAAAATGTGATCATAACTAATGAGTGCAAGCCCTAACCTCCTTTAAAGCCTCCCTCATTTCCTTTGAACCACAGCCTCCCTCTTCCCTTTTATGCTGTGCTGTCTCAAGTGAACTACTGTGTGTACTAGATTGGAAACCGAGACATTTAACATTTAAGTTTAAAGCAAAGAAGTTATTTCATCACAAAAATTGTTAGAGAACTAAAGTTGTTAGTTTTCAGCTTCAACTACCTGGAATCTCTAGTATATATTTTACATATTAAGATTTTGACAAAGATGTAGAGACACTGAAATTATTATATGTCAGTTATTTTACCATTTTTACTGTTTTTATTATCATATTTAACACATTTTTTTAAAATGAACAAAGGAGCAGGATGGAGCTCTCCTGAAAGTTTGAGGAACCTGAAATCAATCTGTTTCAACCAACCAATATAGTAAACTACACAAAATATGATTTCAAAAATTGTTAATATAGACATCAGCAAAAGTCCTGGAGAGTTAGAGATTAATAATTATGATGACATAATTATGCCAAAACAAATTTATACATACAATTATGAAAATATTACTCAGTAGTTATGGCAGGGCATAATTTTAAAAATTACAAGATATTGTATTTATTGGACCGCCATCTATGAAAAATAAGCAAATATAGTTACAGACAGCAGCTCAAAACTACCATCAATGATCTAGTACAAAATATAATATTTAGGATTTGGCAACTTTCATTACATTTGGCAACTAAATTACATCAGTATAGGTAGTTGCAATTGTTGCAATTGTTAAATGAAGTATGTCCCATTTTATGACCTTTCTTGCCAAAGTTGTTAAGTGAATCACTGCAAGTTAGTAACACAGTTGTTAAGTGCATCTGGCTTCCCCATTAACTTTCCTTGTCAGTAGGTCGCAAAAGGGGATCTCCTGGCCCTAGGATACTGCAACTGTCATAAATATGAATCAGTTGCCAAGTGTCTGAATTTTGATCACATGGCCATGGGAATGCTACAATGGTTGTAAGTGTGAGAAACAGTCATAAGTCACTTTTTTCAGTGCCATTGTAGTTTTGAATTGTCACTAAACTATACAAAATACACTATGTGCTTCATAGATTTGACTTCACCTGATTTACTCTGACAGGATCTTTTAGTTTAGAGCACATATTTATAGCAACCTCCCAGATCATGGCATCAAAGCTTGTCAGGGAAAAAGTTGTTCTACATTTTAGCAGCATCAAGAAGCTAAGATAAGAAGCCCCATTTCTGAAATTTGGAAATATCAAACTGAAAAGTGACAGTGAATGAGAATATCTGAACAAGTTCTATTTTTATGGTAGGACCTTTGTGCAACTACAGATTTTCTATGGTTAGTATTGAATTGCAGCAAAAATGTGGAAAGAAAGTCCAAGAGTAATCTTTGTAAATTAAAGCTTCACAAGGATAAATTTCCAATTAAAATTTCCACAGGCAAATTAAAATAAAATATAGAATGCAAAATATATGACAAACACAATCTATAACTCAACCAAGTTGGTTTGAGATCAGTGTCCTTCATCTAGGAACCAGGTCAATTCACATGGCCAACAATAGCAATAGCACTTAGACTTATATGCTGCTTTACAGCCCTCTCTAGTGGTTAAGTGGTTTACAGAATCAGCATATTGCCCCCAACAATCTGGGTCCTCATTTTACCCACCTTGGAAGGATGGAAGGCTGAGACAACCTTGATCCGGTGAGACCCAAACTGCCAAACTGCTGGCAGGCGGTGATAGGGAGAAGTAGCCTGCAGTACTGCATTCTAACCACTGCGCCACAGCGTCTCTGAACTCTGCCTCAATGAATCTGCATGCCAGATTGTTGGCAAATTTCTCAAGTGCCTGCCAAAACTATCCAGCTGCTGAACTATCAGGATGCCATAGTTAAGGACTGTGCCATCTCCCAAACTCTATGCCCTCCCAACATAAATGTTAGTCAAATCACACAATCCAACCACTCCCTACAAGCCATCAGGCAATCTATTCATGTCAATCTCCATTCTATCACAGCCACACATCACATCAGGGCCCGTCAGCCCCTCACATCATCTGTTAGTAACAGCAATAACTACCTTCTTCCACCATTCTAACATCACAGTTATCGCTGCTTCCCCTTCAGCACTAGCCAGTAGCTTCTGGTAGTAGTGGTTGCCATACTATTCCAATTTCACCATTGCAGCTGCTTCACCAGCGTTTAACTCTGCAATGCTGGTGGCACTCTTCAGAATGGTGGGCATCATGCCCACCTGCCCAATATTGTCTCTATTCCTGCTATTCCTGCTGCTATCCCAACTCTAGCCAACACCTCCAACAATGGCAGCTATTGCTCCTGTTTTGCAACTGCAAGTTGTTCCTCTCATATGCCAGTCACTCATAAATTGGGAACTCCTCACTAGTATTCCCAATAACAGCTTGATCAGCTTCAGTCGCACTTATGTATCTAGCAACTCTGGTGGATCAATAAACAGTTTCAGTGGACAATGGTAAATCTTTGGGCCAAGTCCTTTCATCTTTCTCTTATCACCAACTTCACAATCCTCATCATCCAATCCACTGTATAAACATTGCATACATCAGTCACCCTAGTTGTTCCCAGTTGGTTTCACCTCCAAATTCTAACATTAGTCTAAGTCCAATTGATATATAATAATAACATTATAGTTATATTTAACTATGATTTAGCATCTTTTTACTTAATTTAACCCCAAAACATAGTATGTGGGGTTCTTGGTGCTCTCTGAAGTTAGTTGGTTACCTGCAGAAGGTTCATTACTTATCTAGTGTTGGTGGGGGTATTGTTTTCTCCTTAGGAGTTCCTTTATTAGGATGCTTGATTGTCTGATGTTAATCCCTGCTTATCTGAATGTTGATTGCTGATGAGGAGATGTTCTAGATTTTTTATTTCCTTTTTAGATTGTCAGGGCAAGTCAATGTATATAAATGGACAGCAAACCGCACTGTCTTCTAGCACTGAAGATGTTACCTGGTCAGGTAACAAAATGTCTGCAAGAAAACAATCATGCTCAAGAGACCACTAAAATTCAACCATGAGCTGCATATATTCTCTTCTATTAGTAAATATAGTATAGCATCAAACTAGACTAGTAACAGAATTTTACCCAGATTCCCAGGTAACAATCTTGAGACAACTCTAAAATACGGTTCGTGAAATGTTATCCTATATAAAGAAGAAACATCTGAAGAGTTGTGCTTGGTTTTATTCATTTCCTTTGGAGTATTCAATCTGTAGAACTATGAAGGCTCAGAAACGTAATTTAGGAAATTTGGCTGTTGGCTGTTCATGTCGCACATAACACACTATGTTGAATAGGTAAAAACTTTACATGTCCTGTAATGTGGGTTTAATCAGTTATTCCTCTAATAGTTGGGAAATCCACTTAGAAGCTAACATAAAAAGAAAATTACCACTTTCCTATCACTGTTATTTAAGATTATAACATGTAGAAATTGTTCGAGCAGTGAGGTATCACATTTTCTTATTAAATATCATAAACCTCCAGTCAGGCTATAATGAGTTTAATTAATTGCAATTGCCATTTATGAGATTGCTTACTATTTCCATAATACATTTTTTAAAATCTATCCTATTAAAAGAGGATATCTTTTAATCTGTTTGCAACTGCTAATTCTCATAGACCAGTGACAAAGGTAGATATTTTTATTATAAAATCTTTTTTTAATCACAAAAGCATCTAGTATATATTTTCACTGTTATTTTGTTTGTTTCCAAAATACTATTTCAAAACTGAACATAAACAATTATTAGTAATCCTGATGGGTCATCTTAATGCATCTCTGCACTGAGGAGAAAGTGTTTTCCTTAGCTGCCTCTAGTGTAGTGTTTAAGATGTGTGGATTTCAACTCCCAGAGTTCCCCAGCCAGCATGTTCTCCCAGCAATTCTGGGAGATGAAGTCCACACCTTAAAGTTGCCAAGGTTGAGAAACACTGCTCTAGTGTTTGCCTTTCCTAGGTTCCCTACCATATCCAGTCTCTCCAGAAAATTACAACTGTTGTTAGTCCATTGGGTGGCAGGATTGGTATATTAATTGTTGAGTCACAGAGGATGATGCATATCCACATTCTCCTTATGGAATTCCTATTGGCACTGTGGAAACAAAAATGGTGGGCTAGATAGAGCTTTTTATTCTGATGTAGCACAGATGTGATATAATCAGTAAAGAGAAAATTTTACTTTCAAAAAAACATGTTCGCTGCAGTTGAGAAAGATGTTTGATCCACTCAATTACCATCAGAAATGCCTCTGAAGTGGGAGATGCAGTCCTTCCTTTAGGAACCATAAGTAATGGAGATGGAACAAAAGCTGCTTCTCCTAATTTTGCCCCTCACTATGTGAGCCTAGTAAAACTTGTGGCTCCTCTGCTACACACTATTGTCCTCATATTTTTCATCAGATTATTGTCTTATGTGTATTAAGGTTTGGATCCAGAAGGAGTACAAGGAAGGACAAAGAGTGGGCAAGGGAAGCTTGAGGTGAAATGGGTATGAGAAATATCCATCAGTAAACTTCAATTTTGGGCAATTATCTCTATCTCAAGAGCCCCACAATTTTTCAGAGTGATTTCACAGGGAGTACAAGACCTCCAAGGTCTCTTCCAACACTCTTATTCTGTTACAAATATATATATATATATTGAAATCCAAACTGGTTGCACTGATTCACAAAAAAATGGATTCCAGCAGGACAGGAAGTGATAGTAATGGAGATTGCTAGCACCTGTAATTATTATTTTATTGCATAACCCCTCTTCCCTAAATATTTAGGAGGGATGCAAGGCATATATTGGGTAAAATTGCATACCAACTTCTAGATAATCAGGAGAACCATACTTCTTCAGAAGCAATTGAGCATATGAGTTATAGTTGGAGAATCTACCTTTATTCAGTGTCGTCCTAGAACATGGGTGTCAAACTTGGCACGTCACATTGCCGTCACGGAGCCTGGGTGGGCGTGGCCTGTGCGTGACGCATCCGGGCCGCCAGTTTGACACCCCTGTCCTGGAACCTCAACCACTTAGATTTAGATCAATTTTATTGTCACTTTGAATGCACACTAATCGGCATACATTAAAATGAAATTTTGTTCCATACAGCTCTCAAACCTTAATCTTCTTTATACAACAGACACAAGTGCTCTAATTCTCCATATAAACCTTCAAATAGTAATCACGTAATTATTTCTCTACTAGAAAAATGTTTAATAGTACATTAATGAAGACTTTACTTTTGGTGCTTTCCAGTCAGTCTTCATTCCTGGTGACTGCTTGGATTAGTCCCTGTACTTTTCATGACAGGATTTTTCAGAAATGGTTTTCCCTTGCCTTCTTGCTAGATTTGAGAGAGATGCACTGGCCCAAAGTCATCCAGCTGGCTTTGTGCCTAAGATGGGACTAGAACGCATAGTCTCCTGGTTTCTGTCCTGGTGTCTTAACCACCATACCAGACTGGCTCTCTCTTAATGAAGAATAGGAGCAGATGTTTTTTGAAATTCTGTTTTGAAAGGCTGTTTATAAAAATACTTTCCATTTTCTTCATAATACCTTATTTTGGCATATTGCCTTTGGGAAGAAACTACATTTTCTCCCCTCTCCCACCCCACCCCCCTTGAATTTGTCATATTTGTCATATAGAACAAATCATGAATATTACCCACATAGAATTGAGAAACGATTATAGCAGCAGAATGTATATTCTTCATTCCTGGTGTTGCAATTGTGTTGGTCTTTTGTGTTTGTACAAAATAAATTGTCATTAGGTTAAATCGATTAGCCACATTAATTCAAGTGTAGTAGCATTCTAAATTATTTTGAATTAACACGAATGAGCCACATGGCAAATTTGGGGCAGACGATCCTACCTCTGCCTTCACTTAATTAGAAAATATTTTCTAGAATATCAGGCAATACATTCTTCTCTTCATAGGGCACTAATTATTACTTCCTTCTTCCTCATAACTTGATGCCTTAAGAAAGATGGTTTCACATTGAACAGATGGATCATTACATTTTATGCCTGGCAGCAATTAAAAAATAATGTTGTGTTTTATTTCAGTATTTTGAGAAACTATTTTCCTACCTATGATCATCTGGTAGTTATACAATTTGTCACTGTCACACCAAATTATAAAGCAGTTATCTCAATATGCTCTGATTCCTGCAAATCCTATATTAACTTTTTAACGTTTAGAATTAAATATGAAATAGAAATGTCATTACAGGTCGAATTCATGTGATTAATAAAATAAACATATTACATGTCTAGCCTGATGATATTACACAACAATAGCTCAAGGCACCTGAGGGCCAGATAAGGAATAATGGATGGAAACTGAACAAGGAGAGATTCAACCTGGAAATAAGGAGAATTTTTCTGACAGTGAGAGCAATCAAACAATGGAACAGCTTGCCTTCAGAAGTTGTGGGAGCTTTATCACTGGAATCTTTCAAGAAGAGACTGGACTGCCATCTGTCAGAAATGGTGCAGGGTCTCCTGCTTGGGTGGGGGATTGGACTAGAAGACCTACAAGGTCCTTTCCAACTCTGTTAATCTGAATCTGAAACTAATTCTTTTCACAATTCCAAGTGGTTTCCACAGCTTTTTTTCTAAATATGCTGACTCGAGAAATGACCTAAGCAGTATATAAGTGCTATTGCTATTGTCACTCTTCTTTATACTCCTTCCAATTCTTCAGTGGTGTTTTTGTGTTAAGGTGATCAGCCTAGAGTCCATTACCCTAACAGTTCCTGTGATCCTGACATGATACCTCTATTTATGCAGCCCAAAGTGCATTGGCTTTTTTGATAGCTGCAGAACTTAAAAACAAACAGACCTGATTTTAAGTAAATACTAACCAGGTACAATTATTCTTGGGCCTCCAAATGTCCCAATCCCTTTTTCTCTGGCCTCTCATCTTGTTTCCAACCCATTTATTCATGTTATTTAACACATTTTTTTCTCCTAGATCATATTATTCAACATGTTTCACAATTTTCTGGAAAACTCTATTCCTCTTTCTTACATAATCGTCATTTACTGGAGTTTAACATGCATCTCTTCGAAACTATGATTTTTTGTTTTTGCATATTTCAGCAATAGCCTTCATGACACCAGTTCATACTTTCTGACACACATCTAATATATCTTTCCCCTTTCTATAAGTTATACAACCATCCATTTTTATTCCTTTGCTTTTATATGTTGATTCATGTTCTTTAGCTTTCTCTCCCTACGCTCAAAGTCACAGTCTTCCATATGTCATAATCACGAGCCGATGTGCTTTCTGTTATCCACTGTGGCTTTGTTTGATAAAGACTTTCTCATAACACTTTTCAGTAATGTATTGAAGGTGTAGACTAGACTACCAGACTTAGTCATTCAATAGGGCAATATTGGTTAGCTTTGGCACATTATGGCACATTTTGGCTAGGTATGTCCCAAACACAAATACTAATTTTATTCCACACATGCACACTCTATTCAATATAAGCTAGAGACTACTTTGCAAGCAAACATGTTATTCCTTGTTCTTCAACAATCAGGATATAAATGTAGTATTCTAAGAAGCACTTCAGATGCAATGTAATCTAGCAATTAGAGGTGTGCATAATGTTCCAGTCTGGAAATGAAAGTCTGTGGAGAACTCTGCAATGTTACATTACAATATTATGTCCGCAAACAAGCTCAGAAAGCACCAAGGACTCCATGTGTTAACATTTTCCCCCAGACTATACAGACTTAATCTTTCTTAGGATACTTAGAATGTTTTCCAGAAATCACCAGAAACAATAAATTGTCCACTTCCAGAATTTGACATTTTGCTAATATCTCCTTTGACACAGGATTTGGAGATTGGTGACAGTAAGAATGACCCGGAATCTGCTTCAAACTGTTCCTGAGATTTTAATGACTGAAACAATGCAGTGTGAAAGAGACCTTTTTCTCAAAGTGTTTCTTGAATCAGATCTAAGATACAAAATGCCTCATAGAATACGTTTAAATTAATTCACTGTTCAGTGAAGAATAATAAGTATTTCCAGTTTTGATTCTTAGCCGATCAGAAATACTTGTCTAGACTACATCAATATGCATTGATTTTTGGGAGGAGGAGGAGGAGGAGGAGGAGAAGGAGAAGGAGAAGGAATAACAGACTCAAAATAAATCTCCTTCAAAGCTGCAGCGATGTGGGCTAACTTTGAAAGAAAAAAATTATGCAAGAGCTAAAGGCTAGAGAGTGCAAAGTCTGCATCCAGATCTCAAAGCCAGCTATTATTCCCCCCTGTCCCCCAAATAATGACAATATTTCTGCTCTAAATTGAAGTGTACGTGGGTGGGAATGAATGGCAAAGGCCCCAGCAGTGTACTGCATTCCTTTCATTGCACTTCACACTTTGAAAAGCAAGTGTTAATCACTCTCTAGCTTTATGGAAAGCAGATGTGTTCCTGTCATTTGGAAAGTGGAGGCAGAATCTATATATCCTGCCCTCTTGGCTCATTCTTCTCTGGTCTGCATTTCTGATCAGCGTCTGCCCTTCTTGACTTCTTCTTCTTCTTCTTCTTCTGTGCCCAGAAATCAGTGTTTTGCCATGAATCAACCTTCTCCCAACTTCTTTTCCAGCTAAACACAGCCACACGGAATCAGGTCGCAGACTTGGTTCATAGCTCTATTCAGCTCCAGTGTATGTAAGACATATATTTTTATGCTTTCTTCTGGATGTCTTCTGGGATTATCTGTTTGTGGAATATATATATATTATGGGTTCAGAATATGCAGTTCTTTTTGTAAAACTGGATTAAGATAACTTGATCCAATGTCAACATTTAACTGGTAAACCCAATGTACATCAGCCTAAGCTGTTGCAATAGTCAAGGTGACAAGCAACCTTCTGGTAGGTGAAACCAGCCTTAGTTTTGGGACTTAAGTTTGGATACTATCCGGATTCATTATAGCTGCTCTTTCAAATTTGCCCTGGCAACATTTGTATGATTCGCATGTGAAGCTTTCCATGGCATAATACACCGAGCCATGAAGTAGCCAAACTCATTTGAAACTAGGGCACTGGATGAACCTACTTGTGTAGTTAGTTATGTTCAGTTTGTTGTATGTATCCAGAAAATGGATAAATTAAGGCCATTGTCATGTTAATTATGAGCAAGTATGTTGTACAAAGACAGCCAAAACTATCTTGATTATATCTGCAAAGCGGTCAGTTTTTAGTTGCAGAGAAAGGGCCAATAGTATCTAATAGTATGGAGTTCAGGAACCCTTTAATGATAGAAGGAGAGACTAGATATTGGTCTTTCTGCTAGGTCTTCAGGAGTAGCTGTCTTTAAGCTTTGCTTATAAAATACTAACACAGAGAGGTCCAGGAATCAGATGAAGTAATAGCGATTAGGCCAAAGACATGGTAGCTGTTGGGAAACTAGCATTTTAGGACCAGAGACAATATCCATAGCTGGATAATTGGAGAAGAAATGCTGCATTAGGCAGCTATGTGATCCAAATGCAGATAATTATTAAATGGTAAAAACATGAATTGAATTGCCACAAAAAATCTAGACTTTAGATCCCAAACATGGAATCCATATGCCTACAGATATTTGGTGCCTACCAAATTATCTGTTCTGCCTGTTGTTGTTTTATTTTAGCTTCAGAGGAGGAAGGAAAGGGAGGGAGGGAGGGAAGGAAGGAAGGAAGGAAGGAAGGAGGGAGGGAAGGAAGGAAGGAAGGAAGGAAGGAAGGAAGGAAGG
>JANHFL010009455.1:142602-153102 GCA_032468155.1 Oxyrhabdium leporinum | reverse complement strand
GACAAGGAATAATGGATGGAAACTGAACAAGGAGAGATTCAACCTGGAAATAAGGAGAATTTTTCTGACAGTGAGAACAATCAACCAATAGAACAGCTTGCCTTCAGAAGTTGTGGGAGTTTCATCACTGGAGGCTTTCAAGAAGAGACTGGACTGCCATTTGCCAGAAATGATGTAGGGTCTCCTGCTTGGACGGGGGTTGGACTAGATGACCTACAAGGTCCCTTCCAATTCTGTTAATCTGTATCTTTATTCAGCTTATCAGTGAGACATTAGATAGAATCCTAGACTGGAAGAAACGAAAGATACTTTGGATATCATCTAATCCAACTATCCATATTCAGTTTGTTGTTGGGATTTTAAATACTGGCTTAAATCTGCATTTAAATGAATAACTCTGTACATCAAATTAACTTAAATACAAAGAAGAAATTTGTTCTCCTCTTTTTCCGCACTGCTTTCCTTGATTTTGTGAATTTCTGCATATTCACAGGATTCATCTTAAATGTGAAGTGATATTAGTTGCCTATGGTAGTAGCAATGAAGCTCTTGGGCATGTGTAAATGCATCACACAAAGCTAGAGGAACATGTAGCAACTGACCTCGATTGTCTTTATTAAGTAGTCAGCCAGCTGTGACTGAAAGAGAGCCAGTTCAGTACTATCAAGGTGAAGTGCTTTGTGAAAAATGCTGTGGCTTCTCCAGAGGTTCTGGGATTGGGGATTACATTTTGTCCATTAATTATTGAATATTGCTCTTGTGTCAAATGCTGTGTTTACAAAGAAACAAAATGAAGGATTTTCCTCTTCTCTAAGGAAATTACATCCATATAAATATATTTCTTCATATATTTTTAATTTTAACTCTTGATTTCTGTGATGCATTAACGTAAGAACTAATGTCAACAATCACTTTGATTTACAGCATGGTATAGTCATAAGCATGCCTGCAAGTTAATGATGGCATTAGGTATTATATACATTTTTTTTTGATGAGGTTAGAATTTTGGTAATTATAAGAATTTAGAGGAGTTAGAAAGTGCAGAGTGAGTGAATTTAATTTTATTTTCAAGCAATACCTTCTCCTTCAGCTTCTCTTCCTCAACAAATTATATGTAGGGCAATGTGTAGCATTTTATTCTGTGCTGGATTTCCATTGTGAACTTGTGTATCACTTGTGAAATTTATTTTATTTATTCTTTTTAAAACTGCATACCAATTTTTACCTTGTCTTTCAGAGTTTGTATAATGTTTTAAATGAATTCTATATTTAGATATGTTTGTTTTTTTAATGTGCCTAATCCCCCCCCTCTCTCTCTCACACACACACACACTCCAGTTCATAATCCATAAACAATGGATTTTTCTTTAGTGTTGATTTTAAGTCAGGCTTCAGAGGTCATATTTCTAATGATCATCTGTGTCCAATTAATTAATTTAGTAAAATTTCAGAGGACTGTAGTCATTAATACTAACTAAGAGCAGAAGATAGAATCTGGGGAGTAAGTTGCTTACAAAATTGATCTTGTTAGTTATAGGTTGGTCTGGGTAAGTATAATTTTACACTGTAGTAATGATCACAAAATAGGCAGGACAAAAAAGGCTCTGCAGATGTTTCTGGATTAGTTTTTATGCCTAAAAATTGCATACTCTGGTTGCAATCTCGGGTCAGATGAAGAACTGTATGTTAGACTCAAATGATTTTTCTTGACCCATATTGTAATCGCGCTTTCTTTGCGACCAGGGAAAATAGTGTGTGGAGGTTTATGTGAACATGAGCAGAATGGGACAACTCACCACAGCCAACTCGCCACAAGACAATACAACATGGCCAACTCGCCATGGGACAACTCGTTGCAGGACAATTCAACAATTCAATTTAATTATTTAAAATAATTTAAAAAATATTTCAATTGTTGTCATTCACATTTCATTTTGTCCCTCCTTTGGCATCCTTTCTTTAATATTCTATTCCACTATTTCTTCGATATTAGTGTAACTCTTGTCCTGCAGCGAGTTGTCCTGTGGTGAATTGGCCATGGCAAGTTTTCGTAAACCCAACCGTGAGAGCTATTTCAAAAATAGGGTGAGAATGTGGCTGGTATATGTTTATCTAGACCTCCAAGAAAGTACATTCCCGATTATGTATTAATTTGAGACAGTGATCTTGCCCTCTCTTAATCTCTGTCTTCATATGTGCTTGTCTATATCCCTGCTAGATGGTGATGTGGATGCTGATGCTGTAAGATACACTCCAGCAGGGGTGTCAAACTCAAGGCCCACAGGCCGGATCTGGCCCACGGAGTGCTTAGATCCGGCCCGCGAGGCCACCCTGGAAACAGCGAAGGACCAGCCCGTGGTGCCTCTGCCAGCAAAAATCGTGTGCGGCCCTCCCGAGTTCTGTTTTCGCTGGCAGAGGGTTGCAGGAGGCCATCACAGCCAAAATTGGAGCTCGGGAGCCCGTTTTCTCTGGCAGAATGCTCAGGCCACCAGAGGCACCCCTGACACGAGTGACATCAAACTGGCCACGTCCACCCGGCCCCCTGAGGTCAAACACAACCTTGATACGGCCCTCAATGAAATAGAGTTTGATACCCCTGCACTAGAGGATAATGGTTTTAAATAACTTTTTTTTAAAACAGTGTTTTTACTCCTATTTGCATATTATGAATGTTGAGGTGTCATTGGGCTGCATCCTTTTTTCGCTAGAACTAATCCTGTTCCTACTCGTCCACAACATCCAAGGGTTTCTGCTTGGGGCCTAGTTGCAGTATGACATCATGGTGTTGGCTAGTACTTGTCATCTATTTGTTAGTGCCACCTGCAGAAGGATATTAATTCATTCTGAAAAAACTGAATGCAGCCTAATATTTCCTAATATCAGTTCCCATTTCTCTTATTACCTTAACCGAGTATACTTCCCTAATTACAACCAAGTTTCAAATAGCTTTTTCTACTTCCATCCAGATTATTTCTCGTAGTGACCCAAACAATAGGAACTGACATTCTTTCTCCAGTCAGAGATCTCTGGGAGGCTATGTTGTTGTTTTTTAAAAAAAAAGGTTTTCCTGCTGCTTCTTTCAGTTCAGCTCCCAGCATTTTGAGATTTTTAACTTGACAGACCTGATTTCTTCTCCTGGATGGGAATTTGTGACCAGAATAAGCAATAAGAAAGTCATTCGGTTGTCTCCTTTTCTTGTTTGTTAAGGCCAAGTGCCTTTCACTGTCATTTCTGAGAAATGTCTTTCTCCTTGTCTTCTGTTATGCCAATAACTTTTTCATCCTAGGCTTTGTTCTCTTATCTTCTCCTTCCTCAGAATGTTCTTTGACAGAACTGATGGATATCTTCCTCCTGCTTATGATAGGGTTGTGCTTGCCCCTTTTATGATCTCACGGTTAGAACTTTGGGATGCACCTACCCACAGGCCTATATTTATGGGTCTTGATAGCTGATGAAATGTTGATTATCAACTTTGTGTTTTGTGTTCTTTTATCTAGTATATCAGCTCATAGGATAAATTGTGAACCATTAAGACCTACAACAACCTGCTTACAAATATAAATACTAGCAGGTTGCCTGTAGTAAATCTTCTGTACTAAAACTACTCTTAGTATACAGGTAATCCTCGATTTAAAACAGTTCATTTAGTGACTGTTCAAAGTTACAACTGCACTGAAAAAATGACTTATGAACAGTTTTCACACTTAAAACCATGGCATTATCCCCACAGTCATCTGATCAAAATTCAGATGCTTGGCAACTGGTTCATATTTATGACGGTTGTAATGTCCTGGGGTCATGTGATCACCTTTTGTGACAAGCAAAGTCAATGGGGAAGCCAGATTCATATAACAACTGGGTTACTAACTTAACAACTACAGTAATTCACTTAACAATTGTGGCAAGAAATGTCATAAAATGGGGCAAAACTCACTTTATAAATGTCTCACTTAACAACAGAAATTTTGGGCTCAATTATGGTCGTAAGTCGAGGACTATCTGTAGTTTGGTCTGGTCTGGTCTAATCTAGTCCAGTCTAGTAACTGAGGGCATACTACTTTATACCTTCAGTTAATTACATATAATTATAATAATACCATACTATTTAACATTTTATTTTATTGTGCTCCACTTGAATAGCATCGTACCGCAAAGTTATTGATTCTTTTCTGAATAAGTGCGTGTATATGTTTGTGTGTGTGTGTATGTACACAAACACACAGGTACAACATTTCTATAGTTAATCTGAATATTAGAATCAATTTTATTAATGCCATAAAGTCATAATTTAATATCTATACAATATATCTAAATGTACAACATATACACTGATACATACACAGGTACATTGCATTAAAATACCTTCCAGCAATTCTTCAGTCACACAGAAAGATGAATGCAACTTGGGAGGATATATTAAATCATGGTCAGAGAAAAGAAGCAACAGAAGCAAATAGAAGTCATGCTCCCTACCAGGGAATTTCTTCAGGATAGGACAGATTAATGTCATCTGGGATTTTTTGTAAAGAGTGTAGAAAAAGAGCACATAGCTCAGGGACATGGTTGAACTGTCCCCACATATGCGCTGAGCATACGCTGAGCATTGTCGTAATATCCTAGTAAAGTGGCAGAGGGTTATTGCGTCCAACCTGGCCAATGAAAAGCAGGAGGAAATTCAGAAATAGGATGAAGGAGAATTAAGAAGGACATATGTATACCCTTCAGGGAAAATCCCACAAGCTGTGAGCTGGGAAGCAGTCTTAGATTGATATGGCGATCAACGTCCAGATACACTGCTTAAGAACACTGTGGCTCTTTTCAAGGCCTACTGGCATAAGGTCAGCAAGGAGTCTTTGTTGTTGTTGTTAGTCGCGAAGTCATGTACGACCCATCGCGACCCCATGGACAATGTTCTTGCAGGCCTTCCTGTCCTCTACCATCCCCCGGAGTCCATTTAAGCTCACAGCAACTGCTTCAGTGACTCCATCCAGCCACCTCATTCTCTGTCATCCCATTCTTCTTTTGCCCTCAATTGTTCCCAGCATTAGGCTCTTCTCCAACGAGAAAGAAATGGCAACCCACTCCAGTATCTTTGCCATGAAAACCCCATGGACAGTACCAAGGAGTTTTAGAGAGGGCCAACAGAATATTTTTTTAGCCAGATTGACTTCAAGTTGTCCCTAAGAACCGGGGGGGGGGGGAAATCCACTGGGTAGAAACTTTGGCCAAAGGTTAACAGATAGTGCAGGTAGTCCTTGACTTACAACCGCAATTGAGCCCAAAATTTATGTTGCTAAGCGAAAAATTTGTTACGTGAGTTTTGCCTCATTTTATGATCTTTCTTGCCACAGTTGTTAACTGAATCCCTGGAGTTCTTAAACTAGTAATATGGTTGTTAAGTGAATCCGCAAAAAGTGATCCCATGACCCCAGGACACTGCAACAGTCATAACTATGAGTCAGTTGCGAGGCGTCTGAATTTTGATCGCATGACCATGGGGATGCTGCAGTGGTTGTAAGTGTGAAAAACGATCATAAGACCCTTTTTTCAGTGCCATTAGAACTCCGAATAGTCCTTAAATTAACTGCTGTAAGTCGAGGACTACCTATATCAAGTTGCAGCATACGCAGAGACCATATTCATCTCTAAATGAAATCAGTGTTCTAAATAGATTTTAGAACTTTTAAGAATAGCTTTAATAAATTTAGACTGAACAGCTTCAAGAATGTCAAGCTTTGTAAAAGTACAAAGTGGGGGACAATACAGATATTGAGAAAATACAGATGTTGAGAAAATATAGATGTTGGGAAAAGGCTACCGGTGGAAAAAACATGCTCTGTTTCGATGGTAGAATTCTAGGATAGCCAAAGAGTAACTCTACTGTTCTCTCCAGGACAGTGAGATCTGGTATAACACTCCAAGATGTAATAAGTATGTACCAGTTCAGTAGAATTCCAATTAATTTAACAACTATGGATTTTACATTCAATCTGTACAAATATTAAAACATTCTCTTTGATGATTTAGTACAAGTTTTTCTTTAAAGTAAAAAGTGGCCAGTGCCCTTTTCAGTCCCAGCTAACAGACAGACAGACAGAATTTCAATATTGTCTGCATATAAAAGAGCTGAACCATTCAGTCTGCTAATACAGATAGTATGTCTGCAATCTGAAAAAGCCTCAAATTAATATACAAATTTAAAAATGTATAATATACTCCTTTCTAATCCCTTTCTAATGTTCCTTTCTGAAGGAACATCTAACACTCAAAGAGATGTTGGAGTAAAAAGCCTGAATGACAAAATCAACCTTTCATTTATGGAGGATTACCTGCTTTTCTCATAGTGTCTCCCTTGAGATTGATGTGGATATTTTTACAGTTGGTTTTTATACGACAGCTAATTTAGCACCCAATTTAACCTTCATTTTATTTCAGTGTATTTTTATTTCAGTTGGCAAAGTCTTTCTGATATGTCTTTTAAAACTTTATTAGTGCTTAAGTATCAATTGTGAAGAATATAGGCAAAGAAAAGTTATTATAGGCTTATATATTGCCTAGGAGCCCTGGTGGCACTGTAGTTAGAATGCAGTATTGCAGGCTAACTCTGCCCACAACCAGGAGTTCAATCCTGATGGATCTCAAGGTTGACTCAGCTTTCTATCCTTCTGAGGTCAGTAAAATGAGTAAGTAAGCTTCACCCTGCCTTCCCATATCTATAGTTTTTCTGACTTCATTTCTCCTCGCTGGAGAAATCCATGCAAAATTTTATTCTCTGTTTCTTGCCTCACTCCTGTGAAACCTCTTTTTCCCTGCTGGCGGCGGGGCACCTCCTTCATCGCATCCCCCCTCCACTTCTTTTAAAATTTGTAGCATGGGTTGCCATCCGAAACCGCTCATCTGTCAACTTTCTCAGTCTACTGGGAAAAGTGTGGGGGGAGGAGGATTCAGGGCACCGGAGATACAGGACCCACATTTGGGAGGGGGCAGCGAGAGGACACCCCAACCAAAACTAGCTCCTCCATCGTAACACCTGATCCATCCTGAAGGCGAGCTCCAGAGTTTCCATGCACCTCCACAGGCCTGATTCAGCACCTGCTGGCAGCAGCGCTCCCCAGAAGGCTCACCAGGCAGGGAGCTGGGCCTTATGGGATCACCTCCACCAGCCCAAGCACACTGCCCTTCAGATCCAGCACCTGATGGCAGCAGCGGCGATGCTCCAAGCGGGCGGCTGCAGCATCCACCCAGAAGTCCCGCAGAAGGTGAGAGGCAGGAAGCAAACACGCATGCACATACCTCACGGTGCCGGAGGATTCGCCCACGTGCCATCTCCTTGCAGAAGGTCTCAGCGCTGTGAGGTTTGTGCGTGTTTGCTCTGTGTGTACATTTAAGGCCAAGGAGAAGGAGGCATCTCTGCGGCATCTCCCTTTAAGGTACTTTGATGCTGCAAAGGCAGCCAAGTGGGGCCGCCGCTGCGGAAGCAAAAGGGCTCAACTATCCCGATCCTGGTTGCTCCACAAGCTGAAGCTGGGGGAGGGCGGAAGGGGGGACAGCCCGCAGCGGCTGCCTTCTGAGCAGCTTTGGCTGCGAAGGAGGCAGGAAATTTCGCCCAAGTCATCTCCTTCTCAGCCTTAAACATACACACAGAGCAAACATGCATACACCGCATGGCGCTGGAGGGACTCGCATATGTGCCATCTCCTCACAGAAGCGCCGGTGGGGGGAGAGACCTACCCATCCAGGAGCGGCCTCAGTGGTAACCCATCCCCTTCTTTGGCACCACGGAGCTCATCTTTGGGCTCAGCAGGGTGACTTCTCCCCACCAGCTCTTTCCTGCCCCAGAGTGCCAAGAAACTGGCAGAAGGAGGTGTGGCTAAACAGGACTGTTTTGTTTGCCACCAACAGAGCCAGCGACCGACTGAATGACTCGATTGAAGCTGAGCCCAATGTAGTCTCCTATGGAGTTAGTTTGGCCAGGCAAATTATCCCACCCCCACTATCAAAGGGGATCCTGGCTGCTGTGCTGCAATGTAGTAATGAATCCAGCCGCTTCTCTCTGCTTCTGAAACTGCAGCTGCCTAATGCAGCCAGAAACAGCAGGATGCTACTTCCGAAATCCGGGCTTTTTTGCAGCTGAACGCCAAGTGTCATTTGGGGAAATGCGCAACCTGCTCTCCACCCCAAGTGGGTGGATCTATGAGATGGGGTGGAGCGGGGCAGGGTTGGGTGTAGCGGGGTGGGATGGGGTTGGGCGGTTCTGGGCAGGGCCAGCTGAGGTGGGATTTGCCGGTTCGCCAAATTGGCCATAAAATTAACAACCGGTTCACCTGAACCGGTGCGAACCAGCATCGGCCCACCCACATACATATAAATAAAATTAGGTTTGCAGATTAAATATGTAATATATATATTGTGTTTATTCTTTTGGATTTTTTCCCCAAGATAATTATCTATGAATTGAGAGGGGCCATCATACATTTGTTGAGAACAAGGGTCTGTTAAAATAAAAAAAATGTGTGAGAAGTTCTTCAAACCAAACTCTTTTTTAAAGGCCATTTCTCTCTTTCCCTTCATTTCCTGTTCAGTAGTCTCTTCCTCTAATCTCTATTTTAATTTTGTTCCCGTCCTATCATTTCCTCTTAACTCATCTGTATTCTGCTCTGTCATCTTTTTTTGCTCTTTGCTGAAAAAAAAGAAGACCATGCATGTCTACATACATTTGTACACTTCTCTTTATGAGGTACTTTTATTTGATTAGTATAAATAAATATGGATTGTTTGAAGTAGCAGTTCAAAAAATAACTGGCTTCTGGCAATTACACACTTGCATATTTGCACACATTTATGCAGAATCTCACCTTTGCATATTTATTAGGTAATAGGTGGAGAATCTCTAGTTTCAGACTGGCAAGTCTAGTTTCATAAGCTAACTGAGCATTGCTCAAAATTCTCTCTCTCTCTCTCTCTCTCTCTCTCTCTCTCTCTCTCTCTCTCTCTCTCTCTCTCTCTCTCTCCCTCTCCCTCTCCCTCTATTTCATATGTATGTTGCAATCAATGTGAAACACAATCAATCAGTGAAATTTAATTTACAATTATAGACCCAAATTCTGGGAAACGTCAACAACAGAATGTTATAAACTAAAATATTAAAAGAGAAAAATATAGCTAATTGGCTTTTTACATGAAACAATCTTTGAGAACTTAATTATATCCAGAGTTGGTTTACACAGTGGTGACTGAACAATATTTTGCTACCTTTTCTGAAATTTCTAAGGATTGATCAGCCGATTAAAAAAAAATGCTTTCTATGGAACTCTTGGTGTGATTTACTAGGAGGACGATGTTAATTCAGCACCCAGTGTACAAATAGTCTTCACTTAACAACATTCATTAAGTGATTGTTCAAAGTTACAACAGAGCTGAACAAATGGTAATTACAAGCCTTTGAAGCTACAGCCTTTTTAGTATCTCCATGGTCAAGTTATCAACATTTGGGTGCTTGCCACACCCAACCCATATTTATGACTGTGGAGTGAATTTCAACTGCCCTCACCTGCCTATGTCCCACCCATCTCTACCCTTTTGGCTGCTGTGAACTCCTCTGCTGACCTGCACTCAGCTGCTCTCAGTTTATCTTCCCTGTCTTATTTTTTCTGCTGCTGATATATGCCCAGTTAAGGCATCCTCTATCTGTCCCAAGGGGTTGTCTGGGGACTCCTGGGGTGACAGGTGAGTGGCATTGTGGAAGCCTCATGTGTCCTCCACAAAGAGCTAGCAGCTGCCTTGGCTGGGTGCGCCTCATTAGTAGCGGAAAGAAAAAAAATGATAAATTTCAGCCGGGGCAAGAAAGAGCAGATAAAAGGCAGAGATGGGACACGAGGAGAGTTGAAGCAGAGGCAAACATGGTAGGAGAAGTGTAAGGTACTGGCCTAATGGTGGCATGGTCCTGGCTTAACAACTGCAACCACAGGACTATCCAAACTGCCATTGCTTAGGAGTGTGGTCATATGATGTTTCACCAAACAATTGCATTGTTTAGTTATAAAAATTCCGGTCCCAACTACGGTTGTTAAATGAAGATTACCTGTGTGATACAGTACAGCTTAGCAAAAGATCTGATTTTAATTCCATAACAACCTCTACACAGGGATGGGAAGGTTGCTGCTGTATATTTCCTTTCCAGAATCCCTGATGACAAGGAATTCAGCCTGGTGAGAGTAAAACTCTTGTATGAAAGAAATAAAGGGTTTTGTATATACTTCGAGATAGATAAAGGCCTGTTCCAAAGGTCAATAGTCAGAGGTTTTGCCCATATCATTCTATATATCTGGATTGAGGATGTGCTGTTTGACCTTTTAGCGTTAAATCCTCTATGACACAATTGGTACTAGCAGTGGTGAAATCTAAAATTTTCCACTACCGGTTCTGTGGGTGTGGCTTGGTGGGCATGGCTTGATCATGTGACTGGGTGGAAATTGTGTTTATACAACAGTGGAAAAACAA
>JANHFL010009455.1:129520-142364 GCA_032468155.1 Oxyrhabdium leporinum | reverse complement strand
CGGGCAGGGGCGGGGCCAGCCAGAGGTGATATTTGCTGGTTCTCCGAACCAATCAAAATTTTCCCTACCGGTTCACTCGAACCGGTGCGAACAGGCTAGATTTCACCTCTGGTTACTAGTGAGTGAATGGAGATTCATTATAGGATAATTCCAAGGCGATATATATTTTTCCATTTGAATAGAATAGAATAGAATTCTTTATTGGCCAAGTGTGATTGGACACACAAGGAATTTGTCTCCGGTGCACAAGCTCTCAGTGTGCATACAAGCAACAAGTGATAAATCATAATCATAATCAAAATACAATCTTCATAAATCATAAGTTACAACTCTCAGTGATAGTCATAGGGTACTAAATAAGCAATCAACATAAATTATAATAGGATACTAAAGATTTGGAGTCAGATATCAGGTGGGATCAGGGTCTCTTGCCACAAAATTAATTTTTGCCAGTATTTTATTCAACAGATCCTCATACAAACCTCAGTTGACGTGCTGCCTGTTTATAGCCTCAAGCTTGCAAAGGAAATGCAGTGATGGACATGAAACATTGCTGTTAAGAACCTGGACTGGATTCCCTTCAGGTTTTTCTGCATCTTTTCTATGCACAAATTTGTGTGCCATAAAGTATTCAGTTTAGCACTTTGGCCTTGAAAAATGTAATTGGAGTGGGAACATATTGTAATTATTTTCATGGTGCTTGGCACATCTGATTTTGTGCAAGTCTTTTTGGCAAATCTTTTTGTGCAAGTTTACAATGAAATATTTTTTTCTTTGTTATTTCCATGTATTGTAGGATTGGAACATGATTCATAATTTTTAAGGACTTAAATTTGATTGCTTTGTTTTTTCATTAATGGGGGCCATTGGCATGTCATTTTTAATATACCTTTTATTTTACTATAAATAAATTTTAGTTTTTCTAAAGTTCACAAATTCTATTAAAGACCAGCCTTTATCAGGGAGAGGATAAACACATCTTCTGTGTAAAGCAAAATAGACTTTGGTTTATTTATTAAATTGATTTCACTTTTTGTTAAGGCTTAACTTAAGAGTTAATATAATGATTAAAAGGGATTAAAAGTCAAGTTTATTTAACTAATTGGGAATGTAGGCTGAAAGAAGCCTACTTGCTGCTCATTTGCTTTCTTTCTTAATTATCATTGCATTATGATTAATATAAGAAAGTAACACATTTATTTATTTAAGGTTTTTCAGCACAATCTCTTATGAGATCAAATCAAAACAGCAAAAAGAGAATCTCAACATTGAGAGAAATATATTCCCACCAATTGATTTGGAATAATATATTGATATATAGTTCATTGTCCTGTTCCGAAGTCTGCTTGTTCATCAGCCAACACTAGTTATTGTTCTAATCAATCAGTAAGCATCTCATTGTAGGAGGAGAAGTGGCAGAATCTGGGGGGTGGAGTAAAAAGAGGGATCAGCCTAGAATCCCTACGTAGCTACAAGTGGTCAAAGTCCAACCTTCCTTGAATTCTGTTGACTCTTATTAATTCCAAGTAGGTATTAACTATTAATTGAGAAGATTTCTCTGCAGGCATAAGCAATCAATCAGTTTAATTGGAACTTCACATATGGCTCTGATTTTTTGCACCTGCTACTTATGATGATATTTGCTATAAAATTTATTAAAATTACTTAAGGGATTTATTGGACAGAAGTCAGGAAAATTATATTGATCACTTAAAGATTGGGATGTGTGAAGACAGAAACCATCATAGGGGATTACTGCTGTGTATTAGATTTTATTAGTTCTGCTGGAATCATATATCCACTGGCTGTCTTTCCATTTCTTAATAGGACTATGACTTCGGAAGTTTTCAGTCAGAGGCCACTCAAGAAAGAGAGTTTACTGCTACCTTGAGGATAGAGGTGACAAGACTCATTTAACACTAAAAAGACTGTTAAAACATTCAACCAATTTAGCAGGAAGAATTGTATTTTGTTCTTTGGCATTGACTTGTGATGTTGACTTGGCAATCAACTGCCAAGAGGCAAAAGGGATTTTTCTATTTAACTGATTGTACCAAACTTCCCCCAGGTTTCAATTTGTAATTATTAAAACTTCCAATAAAGTTATATTTAATTTTTAAAACTCATATTGAAGATGGTGGCAACAATTCCTTTAAGACCTATAGAATATAACTAATTTAGCTTTAGTTTTTTATATATTCTTTATCAAACCAGTGTTTGTGGGGCTTTAAGATAGTTCTCTAGCTAGCTAGTAGGGGAAATATCTAGACTGTAATGCTGGAACTCTAAATTACATAAAGATTGTTTAAATTGGGGGGGCTAATGGAAATCAAAAAATAGAAAATATTTTATCAAATTTGTTTGACTACCATACTTGGACATTATGATCAGTAATCATGTCATCCTTGTTCTTCTGCCTATTTCCAACAGTATTAGCAGCTAGTTTTCTGGTGAGAGAAGAATGTCGCTATCTGGATGGAAAAGAATTTTGATTTGTGCTGTTGATATATATTGTTTTTCAACTTTTGAGTGAGCTTTTCTTTCTTCTTTCTTACTTTTCAGAGAAATTATCAGTGTGCTTTTGGAGTATTCCGTTTGTAAATAACTTTCTTGCCTTTTTTCTCTTTGATTATTCTTAGACATTTTGCGATGGTGTTGATCCTTCAAAACTATTTAATTTATTTGTTCTTGTTTTTCTTGTTGAGTAGTTCACATATATGCATGCATCCGTATAGACACACAAATACAGATATATTTTTCCATGTGGAACATGGAGATTCATCTTAAATTCAAAGTAATTAATCTTATAATTAATGTATATATAAGAATGCACATTTCTTCTCAAGGTAAATATTGTATTTTAGGTTGTGTTATGCAAACACTGTTAAACTTAGATTTTGTTATTGTTTTCCTTAACTAAAGAAAAAACTTTTAAACTAGAAAAAAGGCAAAGTAGAGAGCAGATGTTGGTATTTGCACTAAACAAATTGTGGTGACAATAATCTTTGTCTGAAAAGAACTCTTATTTTTTAAATCAGACACTCTGTCTGTTTGTCTGTCGCCCGTTTTTCCTTTAGGAGCTCAAAGTGGTACACCCAAAGCAGCTTTTTTGAGTAATTTTCAAAGCATAGAATCATGTATTGTAGGTTGTAGGAAATTGGAATTTAGCCCTCTTATTCCTTTTGTCTTCTTCTCTTTTGAAAAGATAGTAAAGAAAGTAATAGTACCGGATTTTCTTCTAGTGCATAGTAATATTCTGACTTTGTGAAAGAAAATCTATAATGTATTTTACAACGTAATTAGATGATAAATATTACCATATGATATATTGGACTTGTTGACTTTTCCTAACAAGTTTGCTCTAAATTATTCATTTATTTGTACAATGCTTTAGTCTTCCGTTTAGCAGCTAATTTGCAAATTTCTAAAAAAAAGAAAGAAAAAGCAGAATAAACAGCACCTTCTTTCACAATTATACTTCTTTTTTAATCACATGGACATAAAACAAAGTTGTAAATATTGGTGTTGCACATCTATTCCCACTTAATATACAGCTTCTATAATAATGTGATTTGTGGGTTAAGGATTCAAGTTTCAAACGCCTTTATTATACTTGGAAATGATTGGACCCTGAATTGGTTTTTCACTCAACCTGGATTATTTATTTAATTGGTTGTCTTGTTCCTTTTACCCATAAGTTTATGATCAAAGTCATTACCCTGTGCAAGAGAAACATATAATCACAATAAACAAAAGGAACATATGTGGAATTGAAATCAGTTCAGTTCTATAATTTTATTTGTTCCTAAACCAGGTTTTACCTCAGGGTGAGACTGAATTTGTTGACTTTAATCTTTGTTAGAAATGGTTTGCACAAATCCAAACTGATGCTGTATGTTGCAGACAGCTGGTTGTCATGGTAACTGTAGTGCAGTTTTTAATTCCACTTGGTGAGTAATATAGACACCGCGTTGGTGAATAAAGCATGGCGTTGTGCTTTACAAATATATAGCATTATCCATATCATTGTTGCTAAATAAAATGATGTTGTGTTCATGCACTTTTAGACACATCAATTTGGTTTATTGATATGACTTTCTTTTTTTTTGGTCATTTAAAACCGGGCAGATTATTTGGCATCAGTCAATCAGGAAAATGAAAGTCAAATAAAATTATTCACAGTTGCATAAATTAGATTATAAATAGACAAATTACTTAACTTTATAATGCATTAGAATTCTGTCTATCTAAATAAGTGATACAATGTAATGGCTTATGAAGCAGGCTAATAAGAGTAGCATAGTTAAGAATCAAAGTGTAAGAGTAATAGATTTTATGTAGGAGAAAATCAGAATAGGTTTTGTTCAATTTCATATACATCATTCATGATTTTTTTTAATGGTTAAGCTCTTTTTCATTGAATTTTAAGAGTTGCTGCAAATTCTGTTAAAGAACATTTGTCATTTCCATCCTAGCGCTATGCTTTCTTAAAAGGATAACAATTACATTTATATATCAATTTTGGGGAGTGTTGTTAAAATTCACAGATGCCTTTACTAAAGCTTCCTGTTCCAGATTTATTTATTTTTTAAAAGTAGACACTATAAATGTTCCTTGTGAGCTAATATTACAGATGTTGAAGAAAGAAAGTGAGAGTTTTATGGTAATTAATAATCTGTAAGTCTATTTCTGTTTTCTTAACCTTGTTTCATAAATACAGAGGCCAAGAAATGCAGACAAAGCCTGACAGGAATTTGGGGGGTGGGAGCCTGATATAAATGATTTGACACACATAGCTTAATATTTCCTAAACTACTAAATCTAGTTATTCATCTTAGTTAGCCTTTCAGCTGACATCAAGGGACACATTTGTAGGGTTTTTGTTTTCATTATTGATTCCACTACCCCCACACACAAACACACTCCCTTGTTCACTCTCTGAAGAGTCTCTTCTAGCTCTTGACTCTTAAATAATTGATTTTTCCACTCAGGTGCACAGAACAACATTGTGAAACCACGAGATTGCAAAACTGCATGCACTTTGCTCACTGATGCATTAGTTTTATTAAGTGGCTCCAAAACAAGATCTAGGTAGAGAATGCAAAAGAATCATTTGGAAAAATTTGTTTTATGTTTTATTTAAAAATATGATTGAAAGCTAGATATCTTCCAGTTTGCACATGCTTTTTTTCCAACTAGACACACATAGGTAATGTCGTAGAGTAGTAAAATTCATAAAATGTATCAGTAAAAGCCTTAGAGAAATTGCACTTCCCGATAAGGCAAGCCCTCAGACATTTAGGTTTGTGAACATTTTTAATACTGCTTTATCAGAAAAAAGAAAGCATATTATTGTCAGAAACACAGACTGTTAGTGAAAACCATTGCAAAATCATTTAAGGAAGATGAGTATACAAAATAGATTCTGACTCCTATTATGATTTGTCTGGAAGAATTATGCATATTCTTTCTAGTTCTCTTTACGCTGATTTCCTTTCTAAAATAAGTGAAATCAGAATTTTTTTAAGTACATGTGGTCACTATATGTTAATCTGTTTGAATCATAAATTGTGCTAGGACAAAAATAGTGTTATTTGCAATATGGCAAATATCTGTAGCTTGGGTGTAGAATGAGGGTGAAGGTTCATTCTCCAAACTTGTGGGTTGGTTTCTGAACATTTCGTTACCAGGCTAGGTAACATCTTCAGCAGAGTTTATGGGATGTCAGTGCCAGTGTTCTTCTGTTTATAAGATCTGGTGATGGGTCAGGTGTAGGTGTGTCAAGTGAGGGTCTTGTAATGAGTCTTATGATGGGTCAGGTGTGAGTCTTCAGTGAGAGTTTTGTGATGGGTCTTATGTTGGGGAGGGTACATCAGGTGAGGGTCACCGAGAGATGAAGTGCTGGTTGGGAGGACTTGCATGGGTTGACTGAGGGTCGGTGCTGTCTCTGGTTGGCTGTGCAGTTAATTTGGATTCTGAAGGGTTCATAGGATGTTTGTAGGTCAGTGTGTCTGTTGATGGAATTACTTGTAGAGTGCTAGGCTTTGATGAACTCATAAGCGTGGTGGGTGATAGTGTGGCCAATGATTTTTGCATTGCTCCAATAGAACTTGGTAGCTTCTGCTGTTAGGCCTGATATGGGTGATCCCATCAGGGTACCTTGTACTTGCTTATAGATTTTCCCATTGAACTTGAAGTACATGTTGAGACATAGATCCAGGAGTTTCGGGATGGTTTCTGTGGACATGGATTGTTCTGTGGTGGCATCATCTTTGTGGGTATGCTGTTTAGTGAGTAGGTGGTGTATGGTTTGTTTAGCCAGGTCGATATCAATCGAGGTGAAGATAGCGGTGACGTTGAAGGGAGACCATGTTTTTTTCCTTGTTGATCTTGGTGTGCTTGATGCATTGGAGAAATTGTTCTGGGGAGTTTATTGAATGGGTTGAGTCTTTGACCAGGTGTCCGAGTTTCCTCTGCAGGAGTTTTGCTAGTTTGTACATCGCTGTTTCAGGTAGAGACACAATTGGCCGTAAGGGGATCCTTAGGTATTTTGGGGGGTCTGTAGTACCTGGGTGTGGAGGATTCTTGTGGTTGCCTGTGCTTTTTATCTAGTGGTGTTAGTCAGTTTTATCCATTATTACCATCAGTCTGCTTTTGTCTGCCAGTAGGATGATGAAGCTTTAGTCTTGTTTTAGTGACTTTAGTGCTCTCTTCTTTGGCTGAGTGTTTTGTTTTGTCTGTTGCATTGCACTTTGAGGACGATTCTTTGTGTAATGTCTACTTGTGTTTCTTGGTCCAGTAGTGCGTTTTCAGAATGGATTTGAGATTGTCAAGGAATTCAATGAGGTCAGCATCTTTGTAGTTGAAATTGAGGATGGTCTTTTCATCATCAGATAGAGGTCTGCTGGATAGATTTTTGATAGTTCTGAGTTGTTGTCTTGTGATTTTGGGGTGATGGTATTGTGTTTCTCTTGCAGTGAGTTATGTTTTTGGTTTTTATTTTGTTGGCATTCCTGTGGATTGTGCGTTCTAAGGTGTCTGTCAGGTCTTATCCGATGGAGTTGAGGCATGTGGTTTTTTGTTCGTCAATGATGCATTAGTATTTTTTCCAAGCAGTTGTGGGCATCAGTGATCATGAATTGAAGCATTTTGCATCCATTTTGGAAGGCCAGTTTCCATGCTTGTGGGTGGCAAATAGTGTTATTTTTTTAGTTTCCATAACGAAAAGTTACCCATCCCTTTTCTCTTTCAGAATTCAGTGTTTTATTATTTCTAATAATAATCTACACTGTAATAGATTAATTGTTAGAATATTTTCAAGAAGCGGTCATTTTCTGATCTAACTAATTACTAGACTTAACCAAAGAAAATATTCAAATTCTGTATCATGCTTTTCATTCTTGTTTCATACCTTTATTTCCAGTTGGAGTAAATCTTAATTTTCTTTCCCTATTCTATGAAGGTGTCCATTGGTTTTTCTTCTGCCATTTTCAGATAATATGGACGCTTAGGACTATTGGTATTACATTGTTTGAGATACTCACATTCTTCCCCTCGACATTCTCCCATAGTTATTTGACGGTCTTATAATTTCCCCTTAAGAATAGTCCTGAAGGAATTATATTTATATTTGCATAAGCTCTGGTTACCAAAGTTATTCACCAACAGGATCTGCCAGTCCATTTGATAGTTTTCTTATGAGATCTAACTAATTACGAGCAGGGTGTTAATCACGTTAAAAAAACCCCTCCTTTCTCTTTTTCTTATGTACTGAAAAGTGGAAACAGAACTGGAAAGGATTGGAAATACCCAATGGTCCTCTAGACTCAAGAGCAGAGCTTAGGGCTTGTAGAGTCAATCAGACCCCCCTGCTGTTAAGCTACACCCCTTCAGCAATAGGCTTTCTGCCCATGCCTGATATGGGAGGAATCTTTGTCTTTTCAACCACTCCCCCCACTCCATCCCAACAACAGTCCTTTAAATGTGCTTCTGCAGCAAGGCTAGTTAAACTGCTTCCCACACGGAAAGTGAAATACATCCGTTTCTGTACAACAATCGGAATGGGAGAAGAGGTTGTGTGCTTCTTTTTCCACCCTGGAAGAAACAATCTTCCTTTAAAGCTCTCCAGCAGGAGAGCTTAACTGAGATTCTAATTACAGTAAATCCACTGAGGTGGAGGGATGGGATTTGTACCAGAAGAGAAGCTTACCCAATTTGTTCTGGGTATGTAGTCCTATGTTTTGCAGAAGGCTACTGTAGGAATTTACCTTAGTACAAAAAATTAGACTAGTTGTCCTTGCTCAGGTTTAGCTACATTCACTGGCTTTTATCTTCTGCTATCAGTTGTCCTTGGTGTATCTTGTTTTGCTCTTCTTCAAACTCTCCCACTGAGGTGTTGTTGTTTTTTAAAGGGAGATGTATGGAAAGCAAAAGTAAATAAGTGACAACTAGTAGCAAGCTAATATGCTCTGGCTACCCTGTCCTTCTTTCTCCCATGTACGCACGTGGGTGCATGCATGCATGCTAATGTGCTTGTAGATGATCTTGACGGAGATGTCCAAGCTCCATTGTCAAGGTGATATGAAGTTAATCATTTCCTAAATTCAAAATGTCCAGATAGCATTGGGAAGCAGTTAAGACGGATACCACCCCCACCCGCCCAATTCACTGGACTATAAGAAGGATGGAGTACAGTGAAATCAAACTTACAGAACTCTGTTATTAAAGCCAAACTTAACAGAAGTCTTAGCCTTCCTGTGGAGTTGATTTCTTGGTCTGGTTTACCAACTATGGCTGACAATACTCAACAAATGGTAAACAGGCCGCCTCAGTCAAGGCTGGAGGGCGAAAAATGGACCTAAACCAGCACACTGTATTATAAAACAGCCCACATGTGCAAGCAATGGAAGGAAAAAGTAGTTTAGCAGCAGTTGGCAGCCACTTCACGAAAAGGAGGCGGGCAGACCAGAATGGGATAGGTCAGAACAGGAGAGTGTGTGGTGATAGAGGAGACATTATTGTAGGAGGGGGAAATAGGCAGGTAGTGATGGGTCTCCATCTTGCAGGGGTTCCCTCAAGCATGGCAGCACCACCAACAGCTTCTCTCTAGCTGTCCCTTTGAATATTGTTTGCAGCATTGTTACTAGTTATATTGCCATTATTTTTGTTTGCAATCTACTTTTTTAATATAAAATGCATTGTAAGTTAGCAGAAATAAGAATAACAGTTCTAGGTTAGCAGAAATCCAAAATCCAAGGTCTAAGCCACCTTGTTATGTTTTTCAATCCTTCTGCCACAGTTTCTCTCTCTTTTCAAAGCAAAATGCATTTAGCACACAAAACTCTTTTGGAAAGAGAAGTCAGAGAACATGAACTCCCTGAAAATTTCTGGTATGGGGAAAATGCAATCATTAGAAAAAAGAGCCACAAATTCTTTTCTGGATGGTTTTTAAACAACCTGGGAAAAGATTTGGCTTTGATGCTTATTTGTTCCTTGCAGAAAAGTTGAGGGAGATTTAGTGGCCATTTTTTCCAAAATGTATTGAAAAATAACAGCACTATTATTCCAATGCTTTCCACAGCCTGGTCCTCCCCTTTGCTATTCCTCCCCTTTCTTAACAGAAGGCAAATTATATTATAAATACAATAAACACAAAAGCTATTTATAGGCAATTATTAGGGCAGTTGGCAAAAGTTGGATCAAGGGAAGAATCAAGCAAACGCTTTTTTTAAATTATGATGCATGCAAGACACTAATTTTCATACAGAATTTGTTTATCTGATAACCCAGTATAGAGCTCGCTTGCTTCAACTATTCCAGCAAACTAGTGACAATATTTGGAAATGCTTATTATTTACAAAACATATTCATGGCATTCTAATTTGTTGTTAAACACAGACTTGGTTTTTCTCATGTAGCTCTCCTGAATTTATAAACACCTTCCAAGGACTGATGAGCTGATTCTGATATTTAGAGGGACCAGACCAAGTAATGAAGTTTTGCCATTTTCTATGTGTCAAGTGATAACAGTTTTTCAAAAGAGACACTTCAAGGTCTTACTGTATGAAATAAAGCAGGATTGCATTCAGTTTTCTATAGCCAATATAAGTAACATAAAAATTGACTAATGAGGAATAAGATGTTGACCACCATTGGAGACAGCTAGCCATTAATAAGCAGTTATTTAATGTAATTGCTTTGAAACTCAGGAAAAACATGTAATTTCCAATCTGATGATAACTGATGGAACAAGGAAGGGATGAATGAACCATTAAGGAAGAAGCTTCAAAGATAAATCCTGGAAACAAAGTGTGAGAAAGGAATTTGGGGTAGCTTGCCCTTGATGTTGTTTGTTACAATGTGTGGTAGAAAAACAGAATGATAGGCTTTCAAGAGATAGATAGATAGATAGATAGATAGATAGATAGATAGATAGATAGATAGATAGATAGATAGATAGATAGATAGATCTAAAACAGTAAATTCCTGAAACTCTTGCTGTTCCTATTTCTTGACCGTGCCTGCATTGAAAAACTAAGATCAATCTTCAAAGCCTCCTACTCTCTTTAGAGAGGCATCAGACATAGAATCCTGAAACTAAACCATGATGATCGATCCTCTGTATTGCATGCAGAGCAAGTAGCAAGGTTCTCTTGCAGTTATCAAGAGCAGATACCTACACAGATAATGAACCTGCACAATGCCATGAAGAACGTAGCACGGCACCTAGGGCTAGCACCTCAAATTGCTTCACAACCATTGTTACTTTGATTTCCTGGAAGCCTATCATTTGAATTGTTCCTGGTTGGCAGATCAATGGAATATATGATTAAACCAAAGTAACGTTCATTCTCAGCCTGCTGAAGGATGGAGCAGTTCTATGGGCAATTTCACTCACTGAAAGCCATCATGCGATCTTACACAACTATCATAATTTCACATGATATTTTAGAACTGTCTTTGATGATTCATCCAGAGGAGAGACTGAAAAATGGGAGGTTCACAAACTGGAACAAAGAAATTCCCAAGTTAGTGAGTAGATAGCTCATTTCAAATTGTAGGCCAGGTCTGTGCACTAACATGATTTGGACCTGATAGAACAGTTTGGAGATGGGCTCTCTGATGAACTGAGGGATGAATTAGTAAAACGAACTAGACAATTTCAAAGAAATATGTCAGTCTTGTTTGCTAACCAGTGTGTTTGGAGGAGTAGACGCATGGGAGGTGGATGAATGCTACTGTATATGGCTTTATATTGTCACCTCTGTTTCTCCATCTGGTTGCCTTCTTGGAGCAGATGCAGATAAAAGTAGTAAAGAGAGCCTTGTCTGTGAGGTAAAAACAATGAAGGTGAGACCTCAGGTTTACTATGGAGCTCTCACATGCCTAGACATGGCTTGTCCTGCTGAAGTTCCTTACTCTGATTTGACTTGGAAGTTCTATATCTATGGAAACATAGGTCATTGTGCAAGTAAATGTCCAGATTATTCCAGAGCCCCATCTTCAGGATTCTTTGCTGACTCCCATGAGTTTAGCAGGGGCAGCTTCATACAATTAATAAGAACGCCAATGGTTGCCGGAGGCAAATGCATGTTATGATCTCTGTTATTCTGCACATCTCTACAGGCACAGAAATATAGGTCTCTGCTCATTTAGGCTCTGGCACAAGAGCCAATTTCATAGATAAAAGTATAGTGTATCATTTTGTTTTACCCTGCACAGTCATTGGAAAGGCTAATATTAGTGGAAATAATTGACAGCCCACTGCTTTGAGCTGGTCCAGTTTTGCAACATGTACTTACTTTTTCTGCTGTGGAAAATAAATAATCATTCAGAATTCTTTTTTTGTTTGTTTATTTCAAGTTTTTTATTTTATATTGCTTATACATAATCACTGCGTGAACAGTGTGATACCTGGGTATCATACATTTTAGTACAGATAAATATATCGTTGTTACTCATAGTTATTACATTTCGTTTTCATTGTTTCATGTTGTTTACACATATCTAATACTACCACCATTCAATTTCTAAACCTCCCTCTTATTATTACATATATCTTGCTATATTAAAATATGTATATTGTTGTTCCCCTCTCATTTCTATTTCTATTCTTTCGTATTTTTTTCCATTAGTTCATTTGAACATAAATAACATTTCCAGAACTACTAATCAAACCAAATATTAACAAAATTCAGTTGATCTCGGGATTATATCTCAATCTCCCCACAATTTCTAATTCTTAAAGGTTTGAAATTCACAATATATTTTAACACACTGTTAATAATAACAATTAAGTTCCCTAATCCTAAACTTCCACCTTCTACCCTTAGCTTATTTTTAAGTATAGTAAATTCTATTTGTCTTATCAGTATATATGCTAATATTTCCCCTATTTATATTTTCTGCTTTTCCATTTTACTAATGCATTTTATCGCTTTCCAACATCTCTTAGTCTTTTTGGAGTTCCGTCATCTGTTAGCTTTTTAATCACCTTTTTCTTTCTCTCTCTTGGCAATTTATAGTTTTTTGTAATGTTTTTATCCCCACTAAATATTTCTTTCAAGTTGCCCTTTATCTCTTTCTGCTACATCTTTTGAACAGCCATCTATAGGTCATTCTTTTTTTTTGAAGAGGTTTCTTTTTTCTCTAGCCTTTTCTTGCCTTTGAAGTTTTTTTTCTTTTTTTCCTCTATTCTATTATAAAGTTTTAAGATATTATCTATTTGGTTCCTACTTATCAATCTTTTATCTTCATTATTTGTTTTCTTGAATCTCACTTTGATTTTTCTCTTCCCCTGCTTCTTCTAGTTTCTCATCTATTTCCTGAATATCTTGTTCATCTT
>JANHFL010009455.1:42812-60458 GCA_032468155.1 Oxyrhabdium leporinum | reverse complement strand
TACCTACCTACCTACCTACCTACCTACCTATCTATCTATCTATCTATCTATCTATCTATCTATCTATCTATCTATCTCGATTGTCTATAGACAGATAGATATAGATATATTCATATTCTCCTATTAGACAGTTTATTAGAACAAACAAAATATATGCAATAAGCATTTAAATGAGCATTTAATTCTGTAACAATTTAAATTAAAATGCAAGCTCAGTAATGAATTATTTGCCTTCACTGGACAGGATGATTCATGCCTCATATGCATATTCCCTAGTACATTAATTGTTAAAGATGCTTGGCTCACAGATTTCCTTGCAGCTTGATAACAAAGTAGTCTATTTAGACAGGTGAATATATAAATCATTGGGGTTTAGGGAGGGTGTTGGACTAGGATGGTGTCAGGAGCTGGGGTAGAATTCAAAAGTAGTACCAGTTTATTTCATGCTTCCTATACATAAGTATCTAATCTACTAGCGGTCAGTGCAAATTCATGCTGGATAAGAGTGAAAGGAATTCATGGGGGGCTTAAGTCTCTTGTGAGAGCTTAGCGAATGCAAACTGATGGGAATCAATCTGGGCAAACTTGAGCTCAGCCCTGGTCATCTACAGAAGGAGTGGTATAGATCAAGTACAGATTCAGCCACGGAAGTTCACTATGTAACTTCAGCCACTCATTATATCTCAGTTCAAATGAAAACATAGAAGAGGAAATACCATACATGGTAGTTAAGGTCATGAAAGACAGAAAGGATTCTCTGTCCAGAGTTGGCCAAAGCAGAGGAGTCAATGAAATATGATTTATATTCAAAGGTGTTTCAGAGAGATGACATCAGCCTAGAGTCGCAGATCATGGACAACTCTAAGAATATAACTTGCTTTGTGTAACGGTCCATGAGAATGTCCTTGAGAGACAGAAGGAAGAGGAGGAAGAAAGCAATTTAGGATAACATCAGATAAGAGACAGCTTAGCCCACAAAAGCAATGAGAGTGTGGAAAATGTCTCAGAAGGGACCTTCCCTAATTTCTTGGACTGTAAAGACAAGGTGGGAGATATGTGTTTTCAAACTTGCAAGATTCTTTTACTGTAACCTTACAATAAAGATAGTGTTTAGTCCTCAATAGTTGGTGCTTCCTGTATGGACTACCTCTAATGGCTGACATTTCAGTCAGGTTTGGAGCTCAGCCTTTAAATCTATCATTGGCCTGATTACCTCTACTAGGCTCCAATACTTCCAGAAGAGCATGCCACAGCTTCTCCATCTCACCATCTGCATTATCTGGGTTGCTGAAAAGACAAAGAATATGGAATCAGAGATATGAAACAGATCAGATTATTGAGGAGAATACATCTCAGGAGGTGCTATCTCTAGGGGTTCAAATTTGGAAGTATTTGGTTCAGCAAAGGATATGTAACTAACACATAATGGACAGAAATTCAGTATTTCTGTCATTTGCAATGCTGATCATCTTCCACCAACTATTTCTTTTTCTTTGTATCCCAATCACAGTTCTTGACCAACATAGATTAAAGTTACAATCAAGAAAAGAGTTTTTATACCGTTTTGCCAGTTAATAGATTTTGCTAATTTCTGAATAGTAGCCACAAATATGGGGATATGAGACTGACTAGCAACTGACAAAGGGAGTGTGATCACATGGATAACTCAAGGGGAAAAAAACAAGGTGGAGAAATAAGAAGAGTTGGCAGGCTTGTAAGTCCAGTGAGAAGAAAAAGGGACCTGAAAACAGACCTGAGGATTAAGTCAAAGAGTCCTGGTATTTTGATGTTCTGAGAAGGAACATAATTGGATTAGGAGAACACGAAAGTCCTGAATGCATGCAGAGCTCAAAATGGATAGAGAAGAAGGCACACACCCATAGGCCTATCCTTGCTTCCCTCCAAACTTCATTCAGGTTGAAGGTCTGAACAGGACCTATACAGAAGTTGCTTGAAAACAAGTGAAATGGTATACAATATATGATGCAGCACACTGCTTTATCATAGAGAGAAGTGTGATCATATGAAAAGCAAATCTTACAGAGCTCATTTTGAGACTTTCTGCAGTACATGGTCATAAGAAAAGGGCATGGGTAAGGTTGCAGGCATGGCCCTAATCTCCCTCCATTTTGAATGTTGCATCCTTGCAAAATAGATATTTTTTCACCCTATTTATGTTATTACATAAATTCTTAAATCAAGTAATTATTGACCCATTAATTCTTATTATATCATTAATTATATCTAATCCCATTATCCCATGCAGCCGTATTTTTCCATAGCATTCTAGGTTATTGTTATTATTGGTATTTGCTATTTCATTTTAGCAGACTTTGCCACTGGTTTTATTTAAAAAAAAATACAGTCATATTGCACAATTTCTATGTAGCTATTTTATTGAATGACCGCATATAGAGAAGCTCTCAGTTTATTGCATGTATAGTTTACTCATACAGTATATTTTCTTTCTCTGCGGTATCCTCATGAATCAAGGCACAGCAAGGTGTTTTTATCAAGGGATCTTGTTTGAGTCTAGTAATATCATAACTTGATGATACAGTGTAATAGAAAACATCCACGGAGATTATGCTATGGTCTATTACAACACAGAGTAACATTACATTTTACCTACTACCTATTATATCTTGGGGTTATTGCTTTTTTGTTGTTGTTGTTTAATACAACTACCAACAATTGAATATTCTCTTTTCAATAAATCTGATCTTAGTTATTCTTCCATTTTATAATACTTTCTCTGTTATTAAGTCATAACTTAACAAGTTTAGAATTCTACATCATAGCTTGCAGGTTCACATAACTGATACCTTTTATATATTAATAAAAAGTTGAGCCTTCCAAAGTAAAAGACTTGAGAAAAAGCTTGAGTTATGGATATTTGAGGGAAATTATTGTTGGAAGAAATATCCATCTGGTTCAGTTCCAAGTCAGGAGAAAGACACTGGAAACATTGAGGCTGACTGGAAAGATGGTTTAATGATGAACAGAACCACCAAGCACATGGTTCTGGTGCAGCTGACTACATGGAGTTGAGAGTGGGGGGGTGTTATACCTACCCTCGGGCTTTGCACTTGAACTTCCTGTTCCTGTGCAAGAACATGTATTCTATTGGCTGTTGTAGGGGTTATGTAAGGGTCATAGCTGGCTCTGTAGGTTGTCTGAGTTAAGTTTGGTTGAAGTTTGGACTGCTGATGTAATGAAGGGGCGTTGGGCAATTCCTATTGTGGCTGAGGGCTAATCCTATCTTTCTTGGATCTTGGGTGAGGGTATTTGCTTATGATTAGATAAAGATCTATCTCTTTATCTCTTAAGTGCTGATATCTGCTGTGGGCTATTAAGGAAGTTGGGGGCTACTTTCCAAGAGCATGTTTCTCCATTTCTCCCTTTAGGGAAACACAATATTCTGCCTTTTTAATATTTAATAGCCTAAAATATTTCATTCTTCTAGGAGAGGGGTGGGTGCTTTCTACATTATAATATTTGGATACCATTTCTTAAGAAGGAATTAGTAAAAAAAAGAACTTAAAGAATGCTTGCTGGAAGGAATATCCCACACATCCAAATCTAGTATGGTAAATGTAGTATTGTATGCCCATTTTCTTTCAAGTACTTCTTTTTTGAAATATTTACTGGGAATTTTAATATTATCCTCAAGTGCAGTATAAATGGAAGGAAATAATTAATAGGCAATTGTTAACTGAGAAATCTTAGCAATTGGGAACCCAGATATTTTGAATTTATGCATGGGCAAGCTAATAACTGAATAAAATGTGGAGCATTAGAGCATAATTTCAAAGACTTAACCAATACGATAAAATTATGTGACTCGTACTCAGGGAAAATTTTGAGAGCAAGCCTGTATAACTATTTCTTTTCTTTTCTTCGATCCAACATGCATAATAAACAATACACGGAGGCAATGCAGTTGAAAGTACTCATCTCCATTTCTGTAAGAGAAGCATGAATGGTCTCAAGAATGTAGTTAGACTAAACATAACTGCTAAATCCAGTTCGCATCTAACCTTAAAAAAAAAAAAAGCTAAAAAGAGAAATGAAGAGTCAAATTGCACATAGTTTTTCTGCTTCATTTGCTCTGAAATTCACTTTAATAGCCTTGACTGATTGGATTTTCCTTTCCTGATTTCTCCCTAGTATTAAACAAATAGATATTCACTTCATTCGGTTCCCTGCCATTTTTTGTTGTATGGGATGCTGTAGTAAGGGCACTGAAAAAAGTGACTTATGACCATAGAGCCGTGGTGGCGCAGTAGTTAGAGTGCAGTACTGCAGGCTACATCTGCTGGCTGCAATTTGGCAGTTCGATTCTGACTGGCTCAAGATTGACTCAGCCTTCCATCCTTCTGAGGTCAGTAAAATGAGGACCCAGATTATTGGGGGCAAACTGGAAAGCACTAATTGCTATTGCTATTTTTCACACTTATGACCGTTGCAGCAGTCCCATGGTCACGTGATCTACATTTGGATGCTTAACAACTGGTTCATATTTATGAAAGTTGCAGTGTCCCTGAGTTATGTGATCCCCTTTTGCAACCTTCTGACAAGCAAAATCAGTGGGGAAGCCAGATTCACTTAACAACTGTGTTACTAATTTAACAAATGCAATGATTCAATTAACAAACATGGCAAGAACAGTAGTAAATTGGGGCAAAGCTCACTTAACAAATTTCTCACTTAGCATCATAAATTCTGAGCTCAATTCTGATCGTAAGTCGAAGACTACCTGTATTTAATTGCCTACCTGTATTTGATTATATTTTGATTGAAGAGATCCCATTTCAGATTCAGTAAACATTCCAAGGTGAATTATACAGTATATAAATGATGCATATTTTTTAGAAAGATTTTCCCTTCTATTTTATATATTCCATGTCATATTATTTATCTCCACCACTCGGTGTATGCAGTAGATTTTTTTTTTTAAGCTCCATTACATTTTTCTTTTAATCAGAGAGCCAGCGGTCATATAAACTTTACCCTGTCTAATAACTTGTGTTATTCCCACTGGATTTTGCTGATTGGGCCAAAGTAATTGAAAATCTGCTGAAACAGCTCTGGATCTAATGGAACACAAGAGCAGTAGTATTTCTCACCCCCGAGGGAACGTTTCCAAATCAGCATTTCTGTTCAAGCTCGGTTTTGTTGGCTGGGGAAAACAGTCTATATTACATTCTCTGGCAAACTATCTAAAATGTTCATAGAAGTAGATAGTGTATTAAGGTTGTCAGAATTAATTCTTGTTGTTTACCTCTGAGCACTGTCAACACGAAGAAATGTTTGAGTAAATGTCAAGCGCCAAATTTCCATTGGTTCCTTCAGCATCCCGTCACTGTTCCCAGTGGCAAGAACATTTCCATAGTTATAACGTAGGATGATCGGAGAGGCTATTTGCAGACTATGAAGACATAACGTAATGGGGACAGGAGGAAATTGCTTGAATAAGAATGCTAAAGATTCTGAAAATTCTGAGGGAAAAAATAGGCAGTATTATCATTTATTTCCTCTTAAATTCATATCATATTCAGAGGAAAGCAAAAAAGAAATATCTGCCAATCCAGTATTCATTTTAAAATCAAGAATATATTTGATTAGCATCAGAATGTAAAACAAGGTGGATTGCTTAATTTCCAAAAAGATGAAAGACTCATGTGCTGACTCTAACAAAGGGCTTGATTTCTTAAAGTAGAGACATTTTATTACTTGCTGCTATTGATCTTCTTTTCATTCCTTGTTGTTTTTCTTCTGCCTTTCATTAGACTGAACCAACTCCTTGCTTCCTCTGGCTGTGAGCCGACACATTACTGAACAAAATGTACTGTAAATGCTTTTTTGTATACTCTGAATTTTTTTGCAGAAGAAATCAGAGTAGTTTGCTCTCCAAGAAGGGAAAAATAAATTATAACATGTACAAATATAATTACAAATAATTAAACCTACAAAAACTTCTGGGCTCAATTACAGTTATAATTTGAGGACTTACTAATAACTCTGGAATGGAGTGGGAAAACAGGTCCAAGACCTGCAGGAATCTTGAAAGGTAGAAAGCAGAGCATGGGGTGTCTCATAGGAGGAAGGCATTGGGAGGCCTGAACAGGTGGGCCTGAGCCTGCTCTAGGTCTCTGAGGGCCTCCCACACTCTTGAGTTTCACTTAACAACATGGATAAGGTCATTAAGCGAGGTACTTAATGACAGCATAAGAGGAAGCTGGGGCAATCGCTTAATGGAAGACTCCATTATGATTGTAAGTTGAGAACTACCTGTACCCAATACATCTTCATAGTATACTAGCTTCAGTGCACCTTCACTGTTCTTCAGGTATTCTTCTGGTGCCCTTTTTTCTTCTTCAACACTCTAGTGTGCTTTCCACATTCCACACCCACCAATTTTTATTAGTAAGTAGAATCTGTCAACATTGCTGTGCGGATTAAGGGCATGGTTCATTTTAATGATTTTTGTGGTCTTCTTATCAAGGCCTTTTAGTTCTGCTTCAGTCCAGTCCACTATTTCAGCTGTGCATTTCATGACAGGAATTGCCAGGTGTTAACTGCTTAATGATATTTCCTTCCCTGACTTTAAGATTTTCTTCACTGTCCTGATGTATTCACTTATAACCTTCTTCTTGACTTCAGTGTGCTTGATGTTGTCAGTTTGAAGGAGACCCAGTTTCATCTTGACTCTTGATCTTATTTCCAGAGTGCATCTTGATTCCTTCAGTTGTCACTATTTTTCTCCTGTTGATGGTGTGGGTGGCACATTTATCTAGTCCAAATTCCATTGCAATATCTTGCCTCTATATATGGACAGTGTTCAGTTATTCTATTTCAGATGGTACTTTTTCATGAAGTTTCAGATCTTCCATGGAGCACATAGCATCCCAGACTTAATAATTGTCAGTAAGACAGACAAAAATTCTGGATAGTGGATGTTGCAGTACTTGGAAGAAGCAAAACAGAAGAGAAAGAATGGAGAAAATCACAAAATATAAAGACCTGCAAATAGGAGTTTGGTTATTGCCACTGATGCCATACCAAAAAGCCTTGGACAGGACTTAGAAAATCAGCACACTAACAAAATTTCCATCTGACAATTACAAATGGCCACATTGCTTGAATGCACTCATGTACTATACCAATACATTGTGACATCCTAGGTTCTTGAGAAGAACGAAGGCCAACAACAGCTAAAGAACTGGCAGCTGTCATTTCACATTGTTGTGTATATAATAATAATATTATTAATGGGATATAAGCTACAAAAAAATGAACAATTTTTAGCCCACCAAAGCATTTCTGTAAAGCTGATTCTTAAATGGTGTCAGAAATATTCAGTGATATGGAGCTATGAGAAGGCATTATTTCTATTACAAGGAGGTGAAAAAGACGTAATGACATGTGTTGACATTAGGTTTTCTAATCTTAGCAAAATATAAAATAATAGCTTCCCCGAGGAATTAAAAAGGGGACGTTTTGCTAATTATAGGCACAACTGAAAGAAAAGCATTGCCGTGCATATAGGTCAGGTGCCAACCACATTAGGAGGTTTGAGCTGGACACCAGCCATGCTGGGAGGTTTGGCAGTCAAAGGAGCAGGCCAGAGTATAGGCTAGAAGTCCATGCCTTTGAGGTCCATGCCTTTGAGCCTGATGCAGTTGCCACATCTGTGAGCCTGAATTAGTCACACTAAGAAATTCGGAGGCTGGAGAAGTGGCCCAGAGAGCAGGCCAGCTGCAACCCTAGCCATGGGTGGTTTATTGGCCATTTTTGTAGATCTAGTGTAGCTCACTCATTGTGCCTGTCGGTCTTGCACTGGTTGAAGAAATGGCCAGAGGACTGGCCACGTTTGCAGCTCTGGCCACAACGGGGTTGCGTTTGATATGACTGTAACCTCTTTTGCTATCAGCCTCTATCCTCACAGACTGTATAATTCTATTTGACTTTTAATCAGAAAAGAACAACCAGAACTCTAGAGCTTTGGGATACTGGTGTTAGCTAGGCTGTTGGGTGAGGGGGATAGCAGTAGAATGGCAGTGTCCGATAAACCATTTCCCCCAAAGTGTCCATCTTTTAGCTGTAAAGGGATAAGAGTATCAATCAGCCCAATTCCACCTGCCAGCTCAGGACCTCTGCCTCTATGATTCCCACTGTCTCTGGATGAGAGCAAGAGGGGTAAGAATGGGAAGGTTACTCTTACCAGCTGATAAAAGCAACAGGGAAGAGACTCCTGTAAGTATGAGGGTGTTCATATATGTTTGCGTTTGTGTGTGTGTGTGTGTTGAGTTGGGGAGATGGTTACCGGGTACCCTCATAGCACTGAGAGTCCATGAAGCTGAATTGCCTCAGGATGCCTGGTTTCTCTCCGCCGCCCCCCCTCCCCCCCGGGATGGATAGAATCAAACACTATGGGAGATGCCCAACCTTGAGAATTGGGGGTGGGAGGGAGATGGATTGGAGAATAATATGGCATGGGAGGGATATGGGCCAGCCAAAGTGTTACAGTGGGAATAAGCATGGGGAGATGCAAGACTAGGAGTGTGCCATTCTTTGGGAAGACAGAACTGATGTCCCATACTGGTTTCATGTTCCAGCTCCTTGGTCCCAATCCCTGAACCCCATCAGCAGGCAGTCAGCAGTTCTGGTTTTCGGCTGCTGCTTCTAAATGCTAGGGCAATCTGTAATAAGACCTCCCTCCTCTGAGATTTGATCATTGAAGAGAGGCCTAACCTGGCTTGGCCTGGAAGATGGGGTGGCCCTTTCAAAAATAGGACCAGTTGGGTTTTGGGTGTGGAACCAGCTAAGACTTCATGGCAGGAGTAGAAGTGTGGGCAGTCATCATCTGGGAATCCCTTGTGGCCTTCGGGGACACTGCACCACAGATCAGCAGGTGTGAGACCCTGTTCATTGAGTTCTAGGGATCAGTTGGAATTTTTGCTGTTGCACCCAGCCTCTCTTCTGCAGAGCAACCTCCCTGCCTGAGCTCCTTGATTCCATTTCAGTAGAGTTTCCTAGACTTATGGTTTTGAAGACTTCAATCTGCCTTCCCTGGAGACAAGTTCTCAGGTGGCTCAGGACTGGCAGAAGTGATCGTTTTACCAGAAGTAAGTTCTCAATCACTTCAACAGTACGAACTAGCTAAGCCTAATAAGTAGGGGAAGAAATTTGCATTTACTCATATTTTTATCCTCATTTATAGTGACCAATGTTGGCTTCAGGCCTCTAGTTTTTGATAATAAACCGTCTGAACAATATGTTCTCATCTTTCAAATAGTTTGTAATAATGCCAAAATGGATACATTGTTCTGTGTTTTTGAAAGTTTATATTTGAATGTGACATTTAGCCTAAATTTCTTCTTGCCTCCATCTGCTAGAAGGCAAATAAAACCCTTAGGCGCTCCCAAAGCCACCTCTGGGATACAGTGGTAAATGTCTTGCTCTCTCCATTTAAAACAATGAAGTGGTATCTGCCGCTTTGTGAAAATACATGTCTATCGTTGATGAATCTAAGGATTATCGTTGAGTCCAAGTAACCCAGAGGCAATCCATCTAAAATGTCACATGTGAATAAAAGCATCTGGTTGTGTAAAACTATTGCTTCTCTTTTTTTATAAATAATGTTCTGATAGCTCTAAGGTATCTGATAGCTTCTACAATTGCTTTTTTTTTCTTTTTAAAGGTGCATCTTTCACTGAAATATGCATCCAAAGCGAGACAGTCGAGTAAAATCAAATAAAGAATAAACACGTTCAGAAGGCCTCCAAAGGTGGGGTTCCAGTTTCAGGATTTAGAATGGTCAGAGTCAAAGGCAGTCTTGTATCCAAAGGGATACTGAAAATTAAAAGGACAAGGCTTCTCATGTGAATATTATATAACTGAGTGGTGGAGTGTGTATTTTGTATGCAAAGTTCCAAGTCTGATCTCCTAGGAAGGCTGAGCAAAATTCACAGTTGAAGTAACGAAGGAGATAGAGAACAATTCAAGTCCCTTTAAAGGCAATTATATGCTCCATTTCTTTTTCTTTCTCTCCCTCTTTGATAAGAATTAAAATTACAACATGCTTAGTACGGATTAAGCTAAAGCAGTTATGCAAATATAACCAAGTTGGCAGATTCAAACATTCAAATATTTAAAATGCTTGGTTGTATTTAAAAGTTTGCAAAGCAATGAGAACAATGTTCGCCACAGTCTACTTATGAAAATGATGGTCTTCAACTTGCAATGGTTCCACCTCCTAATGACTGGGGCAGCATGAAGAGATACTCATGTCTATGGATTCCTGCCTTGGGCAAGGGGGTTGGAGTAGAAGACCTCCAATATCCCTTCCAGCCCTATGATTCTAAAAACAACAGTTAAATTTCCACACTTCTCCAGTCTGACACAGTGATTCTTTCCTTCACACAGTTTGGCCATTGAGGTTCCCTCTGGGCATTAACCAAAGACGGCCATTTCAAGATGAAGGTTCCCTTCCCACTAAGAGCACTGCCCATCTAAGTGGAAAATTAATGGCAGGTAGACATTCAAATGCTTACATTTTCTCTTCTAGTCTTGTGCCTCCTAGAGACATCAAATTGTGGGGTTACAGTCTAGTTTCTAAAGGCTACAGATGCAAAATAGTAATAAGTTGCCACTTGCAATGGAAATATTTAAGTTAGTGCAACCATGCTATTTATTGCAAACATTTGAAGTTTTATTTCTTTGATACTCAACTTACACTGAATGTTACACCTAGAAGGTATCCAGTCAAACTTGACTAGAACTCTATTGTGAGCTCAGTCCTTGGTGTACGTTCTTCAGATATCCTTCTACACAACAACCTGAATGTAAATATGTCATCTAAAATATCAGCCAAGACAATCTTTTTTAGGTGAATCACTGGCTCAGCTAACTTTTGATGATATATGCTGCTTTTCACTCTTTTTTAATATTGCTTAGTCTCAGCAGCGCTACTCATGAATTTAAACAGAGTCTCATTGATCTAGATATATGAAGTGATAGATCTAAAATTGTAATGGTAGAAAATACATATAACTCAGAGCAAAATGTTGTACAAGTTTTCTGATCTTGGTTTTTTTATTTGCAGATAATGCAAATGCTGAGATAGTCTCTTCAGTGCTTTGATCTTGGAGAAATGGGAGGTTTCTTGTTTGTTGTGAAATATATCATTGCCTGTCCTGCCAACCTCTCCTAACTGATTAGATGGGCTGTGTTTTTGGATGCTGTTGTTTTCTATATGATTGACAGATCATTATCTGGTTCTTGTTAAAACAATGCAGTGCCATCTTCTGTTTATGTTGTTAATGGTTGCGTGATAAAGAGAGTGGAATGTAAAAGTTTAATTTTTTTAAGTAGTTTTTCTTAGTTAAGAATTTGATAATTTGATTTTTCTTTTTTCTTTTTTTTGTATCTGTATCAGTAGAAAATTGCACAGCACTAAGAAATTGATGAGATTCACAGCGCCCTTTGATGCTGTAATTCAGTTTAAACTGACTGTGAGAAATGACTCAGAAGGGAGAGAACAAGATGTGGACTTGAATTTCAAGGCCCAGACTTGCATTTTGTTACAATATTAAGAGATCTGTGTAACTGGAAGCCTAGTGATCAAGAAATGTTTCAGATCTCAATTGCTTTGGTTTAGACCAGGAATGTCCAATCTTGACAACTTTAAGACCTGTGGACGTCAACTCCCAGAACTCTTCAGCCATCTTAGACTGTAGTGAATCACTATTTTTCCATGACGGTGGGCAGGGAGGATGCACAGAACTTCCTAGAAGCTTGGCCCGCTGATTAATTAGCAATCAACAAATATATAGACTAAGAATCTGTCTATGCACTATTCAAAAACAAATATCAAACAGAGAAGCAAACAGTGCAATTTCACCATTATGTTTGCAGTGGGAGAGACTGCCTGCTGTTTTTTCCTCCAGTCATAACAACAAATCAGTACATAGAAAATAATATTAAGTTTATAGCAGCAATCTTACCGGACTTCCTAGAGAGCTGGAAAAGCCCATTGTGAAAAAATAAATTGTTTCAGGGAACAGGACATAGCCTGAGGGATGGGACAAGTGTGCATATTCTTCCCACAGGGTCTTCACTCGCAACAGTTGTGTTGTGGAGACAACTTCCCATTAGGCTGCCTTTCAAATGAAAAAATGAACCTTCAATGAATTCTTGCATTTGGTATTATGGCAGTCACCACCCTGTCCTTGCCTCCACTTAGAGATCATAGCTATTGTGACTCTTTTTGCTTTTTCTGAAGTATTGGGAAGGTGGGGCGATTTTAGGTATCAATAGTTTTCTGTTGGGCACACAATTAACCTTGTCAACAGTTTTATATTGCTATATCCATGACTCCCTTACATGCTTCAAAATCTTATTTTAAATTTTCCAATAAACGTTACCCTAAATTTTCTAGTTCAGATTCTTGACTTTTTTAAAGTCAAAATTTATTGCAATGGGTTTCAGTGCTATAAAACTACTAGTTTATATTTTTCTTATCTTTTATATGAAAATCCCATTATATTGTTTGGCATTCCAGATAATTACTTCTGAGCTACCACTTTATATTTAGTTCTACCCCTCAAGCTATAACTGTTAGACCTTGTGATTCTAGTAAAAGTTAATCGTATCAGTTCAAGGTCTGCCATTGTCCGATCTGAACTCAATACTTCACACTTTTTTTTTGTTTTGGCTCACAGAACTATGTGCAACTAATGAATTGCAATTCCAATGTAAAATTTGAAATGGAACCATGAGATCCTAATTGTTTCTGGAAAATTGTAAAATGGAAGGTTACCAATGGTACCACTATTCTCGGAAAACATGAGATACATTCACTGTGTAATAATTCAGCAGAAGCAGAACTAGTAGTGTAATCTCAGCCAAAGAACCTATTTCTGAAATGATAGTGCACATAACCCTGGTGAGATTCAGAAACAGTCGTTGTAGGACACGGGTTTTTCATAACAAGCATTACAAATTAACTGTCCGACATTCCCCGTATCAAAGTATAAGCATGACCTGTCAATCTGGTGGCCTCCAGTTCTTCTGTCCCAAAGGTGCTTTTTCAAAAGGCAACTGGACTTTGTTTTTCCTTGAAGATGTTTTGCTTCTCATCTAAGAAGCTTCTTCAGTTCTGACCATTTTCTTCTCTGCATTGTGAGATTTGTGTTCACTTAGAAGAACCAAGAAAAAAAAAATAGCAGTGGAAGGAGAAGTTGAGGGGGAAACCTTTCCTCTCCTCTCATTTATTGCCAACAGGATAGGCCTCATCAAGTAGATGAGAAGGGGAAATGACTCACCTGGACAAGTAGGATGTTTGGCTTCTCATCCAAGAAGCTTCTTCAGTTCTGACCAGTCAGAACTGAAGAAGCTTCTTGGATGAGAAGCGAAATGTCTTCAAGGAAAAACAATGTCCAGTTGTCTTTTGAAAAAGCATTTTTGGGACAACCATGACCTGGATGACAGAAAACCTCCATAGACCGCCATTCTTCTGCACTCTGACTCATTTGAGCTTAGCAGGAAAAATGCTGCTGCCTGAGATCCAAAGCATTGCTAACCAAGGTGTTTTTTTCCCATGCTCCCTCCTGGGAGCCCCTTCCTTGATTTTCTTGCCTTTCAGTTTACCACCTACTTGTCCAGGTAAGTCACTTCCCCTTCTCATCTACTCGATAAGGCCTATCCTGTTTGCAATAAGCTAGAGGAGAGGAAAAGTTTTCCCCTCAACTTCTCTCTTTCCACTGTTGTATTTTTTTAAAATTGGTTCTTCTAAATGAACACAGATCTCACAATGCAGAGAAGAAAATGGTTGATGAATCACTTGGGGAAGCCTTGAGGAAAATATGATGTCTGACTTGAATTAGCAGCAGCTTACCTTCTTCTCATCACTACCATTACCTCAAAGTTCTTCCTGTCGGTCCTTTTCTTTTGCCTCAAAGTGGCAAATTGCATCTTTTCTCTATGTTGCAGAGAAGTGAAACAAGAGACGCAAGAAGCTTTGATGACTAATGTCGCCAAAGCTTCTCTGATCCTGCCCATTATTGAGGAGTTCATTGGCCAGGAAGGGGGTGCCATGAATGGCCTTTTAATAAAATTAATTAGAAAGGTGGGAGAGAGTTGCTGTGGAAGAGATGTATTTTTTCATTAATTCAAAAATTTATGTAACATAGAAATGTCATTCATAGAAAACTTGGACTTTTGTTCTTTCAAGAGTTGTTGAGGTGTTAGATTAAGCACCACCTCTCTAGAGCTTCTTTCAACCAGTCATTTCTATACTATGTTGATTGTAGGGTCACTAGGATGGGTGTTTCATTTTTATTTAAAAATATCTCCTAGGAAACTTGCTCAGCTTATAATGGGGCCTGACAATGATTCACTGTTTAATTATAACAATTACTAATACACATTGCACACATTAAAATGGGTTTGGTTCCAAGAAGTAACTAGTGTCAACATCCTGTATTTCACTATTACTTATTGTACATGTAAGTAGCAAAAGAAATGGTAAGTCTGCTTAATTATTAAAACCTTTTATACAACATAAATATTATTTAGTTTATGTCAGCATAATGAGTAAATACATCATGTAAGCCATATAGGCACACATAGTGCATTTTCTACATCCCTTTTTGTCCAGCATCCCTTCTCTGCTATATATTTCATATGGTACCTGCTCCCAAGCAGTGGTTACCCTTCTGGGCTTCTCATCCTGGGTAGCTTAGAGATATTGCTCTAATGTTCCTTTCACAATGCACATAAGGACATTTTAAGAAAAGCTTGAGAAATGTAGCCTCCTCAGCATCACAATGAATACCAACTAAGCCTGGGGCCAGTTGCTAAAATGGTTTAGGCAACAGTGGCTAAGGCTGTGGCTAGAGGCAACACACTTATCAAATTTATTTATTTTATCAAATTTCTATACCCCACACAGTAGTGTGACTCTGGGCAGTTTACAGATAAAACAGTAAAATCATATAAAAGTTATAAGGAAAAACAAAGCTGAAACCCAGATTAAAAACAGAGTTTAAACAGAACAATTGCAGAGTTAAAAAGCAGGGGAAGTGCCTTTAGCCCACCAACCAGCCAGGTCTTCACACTGTTTCAGAAGGCTAGAATAGTAAGGAAGGGGCCTCCCTCGCTTCTGGCAACAAGCTGTCCCATAGAGTGGGTGCAATGACAGAGAAGGTTTGTTATCAACATTGCCGTACGTAGCACCCACTCTTCTGTGTGCCATCTTTGTTTTGTATTCTTGGCTTTGGATTGTTTGAATAATTCTAGCTTTAGCATCCCTGTAAAAGAGATTTTCTAGCTTGGCAATATATCTTCTTCTTCTCTCTTCTTGGGGGCAGAACAATATTGTTTAGAGCACCGGTTCCCATCTCTGCTATCAAAAGTTTTACTGTGCACTAATATTTACAAAGGAAAGTTCAAGATTGGAAGCTCATGGGTTCAAGTTTGTCATCTTGGGTTCTAGCACATTAATTACATAATCAAGTAAGATAGAACATCTGGTTTATTTCAACATGAAACAAAAAAATTGTTTGCCCAAAGCCTGTGTGTGATATATTTTTGTGCCATTAGCTCAGATTCTAGATTGGGAATAGAGAAGACACTGCCAAATTTACAAAGGATAATGGCTTAGTTTAATAGGCCTTTTACAAGGTTATACTTTTTAATATATTAAAGTCAGATAATAATATATAATACATATGGTCATTCTGCTTGGAATTTTGGTTTGGCTAATTTTTCAAAATAAAATTATTTTATCTTCTCTTTTTAAACAAAAATCTTCACTGTCAACAGTAATCTCTTTTTGTTTGAAAACAGCTTTCATTTTTAAGGCTGGAATGTAGGGATTTTGATTTCTTTTTTCTTATTGAAAGCTTGCATCCATGGTTAAATGAAAATATGTTTTTATTGAAGCGTCCCCAGTTTTGAATGCATTTCACACTGAAATTCTAAATGATATGATTCTAAATGTAAAACGTTTACTTTCTAGATCATCACACTGTATATTCAGTTTGTTTAATTTTCAGTTTTAATGGGTGATTGAAACTGATGAATTGATTTACGTTCTTTCAAAGACTCTTTTTCAAACTTTAAAAATTTTTACCTGATGCCAAGCAAATTCACCTGTCAAATAATTGTCTTTGAAACAGGTTCTATCTGATTAGTGGAGGAGTTCCTTTTATTATCTGTGGAATTACTGCAGCAACCAACATAAATAATTATGGGGTAAAACATTATGCCGGAGCTCAGTTGTAAGTATATCTCTATATTTTCCATATACGACACCATTGTTATTTCCTCTAAGGATAAGCCATGATTAAATAACTTTCAGTCTAGAACCATAGAGCCTAATCCAGGATCCCTGTCAGATCAGTTATTCCCTATCAGCATGTGGGTTTTATCATTTTATAACATTACATATTATACTCTGCACACAGCCTATGCTTTGGTTAATTATGGTTTTTAATGTTTATAAAGTAAATATATGAATACATGAGGGTAGACACACCTGTTTAGAAATCCACCGATTTCTTCTAAATGCATTGGTTTAACTGAGTGCTAAAAAGTACTGCAGAGGCATTAATAAATACAATATTTTGATAGCATTTAAGGAAAGCATTTTAATTAATGTCCAGGCAGATTGAGTGTTCCCATACTTGTAGAAAAGCAGAGGAAGTAAAGTAAACTGTATTTTTCCTTGATAGGAATACTTTTAGGAAATTTCATTTGAGAAATACATTAGAAAAAAAGGAAGAACTCCAGCAGATTAAAGAGAGCAAAACTCTTCTGGAAGTTCTACCCTATTAAAATCTATTTATTCCATCACGTGTGATTAGACAATCACTTATAATCAACAGGGTGTTAAAAGATCTGATTATTTATGTTCATAAATTTGTGGAAGACTTTCCTGCCAGCATTTTTACAGAGGTTGTGCTACTTTAGTTTAATCACTTTAATCACAGGCAATCAATACCAGATATCACAATACGAGTAAAAAAGCAGGTGGAGGGATAAAATCGCTCAGGGGGGAGAGAGAGAGAGAGGTAGAGTAAGTCACAGCACTGTGTCTTGTATACCTTATTCATTTTTCACAACGTACAAATGTAGACCTTCCAACTTCTGTGCTCTTTTATGAAGCTAAGTTTTAAAGTGGCCTGTGATGAAAACCCTTTTGAAGATACCACCGACCCACAGAAGGGGACAATTCCATTGGCTCTCACTTCACTTTATTTGCTATGTACTGTGAAGCTCTTGAAAGGCTTTTGGGATACCTAGGGATTGTCTGGGGGGACAGCTGTTGTGTTGTTGTTATTGGTTTTTTTTACAAAACAAGCGAACTGTTCTGAGGAATCAGAGGAAGCTGTTAATATTTCATGTGTTAGTGAAAAGCGCTTGAGAGCAAAGAAATTCAAATAAGGCCTCACTGCACAACCTGAGAGGTACATGTGAGATCTACTGAATCAGCTGAGAGTTTATCCCCTTGTTCATCCTAGCGCCTGGAAAGCAGAGCCTCTGTAAGTGGCTGCTCAGGATAGATACCGTAGATAGATAGATAGATAGATAGATAGATAGATAGATAGATAGATAGATAGATAGATAGATAGATAG
>JANHFL010009455.1:28524-42712 GCA_032468155.1 Oxyrhabdium leporinum | reverse complement strand
ATAGATAGATAGATAGATAGATAGATAGATAGATAGATAGATAGATAGATAGATAGATAGATAGTGTGTGTGTGTGTACATACATACATACATACACTGAAAAAAAGTGACTTAGGGCCATTTTTGACACTATGTGACCGTCACAGCATCCTCATGGTCGAGGGACCAAAATTCGGGTGCTTGGCAACTGACTCGAATTTATGACGGTTGCAGTGTTCCAGGCTCATGTGATCACCTTTTGCAATCTTCTGACAAGCAAAGTCAAACCAGATTCACTTAACAACCATGTTGTTAGTTTAACAATGGCGGCGATTCACTTAACAGATGTGGCAAGAAAAGTTGTAAAATGGGGCAAAACTCACTTAACAAGTTTCTCACCTAGCAGCATAAATGTTGGGCTCAATTGTGGTCATAAGTCAAGGACTACCTGTAATTATGAATTATTTTCATAATTATGCAGTCTATGAATTATTATCCTTGGTGCTTAGAAGAAGAATATAGTTGCGCAGCACAGTAAAGATTGTACCATTGTACCCTAATTAGGGAGGGCATCCTAAAATCAGGGGGCTACCCCTGAAAAGGCCCATTCTGGGACAGCCACTCACCCACTATCCTTCCCTAGTGGAGATATTTATGGGTAGTCCTCAATTTACAACCAGTCACTTAACATACATTCAAAGTTATGAAGGACCTTCCCGAAGCTACTTACAACTCGTTTTCAAAGATACAGTGGTCACGCCCATCCAAGGTCATGTGATCACACTTTGGGCACTTGGCGACCAACTCGGTTTTACAGCTGTTTGCAAGCATCCCCTGGTTCCTTGACTGTGATTTGCAACTTTTTCGCCAGTTCCACTGTTTACTTTTGGTTTCCAGCAAGAAAAAACAACCCACCATGAAGAACAAATTTGCTTAACAACCGCAGCATTTGCTTAAGGACCACTGCGTTTGTTAAACGACTACCACAAAAAAAATGTCAAAAAAATCGAGTTAGGTCACATGGAGCTTCAATTTACAACTGCAACACCCTTATAACCTTAGTTTTGGATTCAATTACAGTTGTAGATTGAGAACTACTTTTAAAAGATTATTTAAGTTCATATATTACTTTGTTCAGCTTTGCGCACTGGGTTGGTGGATACAGACTTTTGTTCTTCCAGGCTCCTGTATGTTAACTGCTCCCCTCCTTTATATTAGCTGAGAAGAGTCTGCTTCCTCCTCTACACAAAAAGGGAGGTTTCAGCAATCACACTGCCAAGAAATTTCTACACTAGTGGCTCTGAGTAAACCCCATTTCCCGTCTTTTTGTTGATTGGAATCAAAAAGAGAATTCAAGTGGGGATTGTAGGGAGAGGAAAGACAAGGGATGCAAGTGACAAAGTGTGTGTTGCAATATAAACTTGCCATGCCTGCCATACCTGTGTCCAATGTCAAGACCCAAATGTGAAAGGACAGAGTTAGTGTTGTGATATTGCAATGCACATTCCATCATTGTTTTATCATTGTAATTTGTATCAGATACCTATGAGTGAGCAAATCTCTAAACATCTGCAATTTGTTCTCTGTAGATGTGCTCAGATTTGACAATAGACTGTGAGGTAATTTTATTAGCTGTGTTTCAAAACCAGAGTATTGGATTTGGTATCTAGAGAGCTGTAATGAAAACTTATTTTCTTGTATGATACGAGAGCCAGTGTGATGTGGAGATTAAAGGGAATTTTACATTTACCTCAGCCACCGAGCTCACTGGGGGGACCTCTGCAACAGGCTGAGATCCTATCAAAAATATTACTTAAAATGTCAGTTTTAAAAGCTGTGCTACTGGTAAAAACGAGATGGGCGTTACAAATAGTCCTTGACTTATAGTTACAATTGAAACCCAAATTTTCATTGCCAAGTAAGGTGGTTGTTAAGTGAATCCTGCAGTCATTAAGCAAATCCTTCTTCCCCCATTGACTATGGAGGTTCTCGGTCATCTAGGTCATGATTGTCTCAAAGGTGCTTTTTTAAAAGACAACTCAACTTTGTTTTTCCTTGAGATGTTTCGCTTCTCATCCAAGGAGCTTCTTCAGTTGTGACTGAATGGTGGGGGAGGGGCAAATATGGAAAGCTTTATATTCCTTTGCAGTCATCTGGCCGTTAGCATTCTCTCTGAAAGCCGTTGAGACCACTTGGGGGTTTATCTGTGCCATCAGGGTCATCGGAATCATCTCACCTGCAAATTGGGGTGGAATCTCCTTGGTACTGTTGAAAGGACTGTGTTGTAAACAGGAGATAAGTGATTCAGGTGATCCTGTTGGCACAAATAAAGTGCTCTCAGAGAGAGTACTAATGACCAGATGACTATAAAGGAATATAAACGATTCCATTTCCACTCCTGCCTCCAACTTTCAGTCAGAACTGAAGAAGCTTCTTGGATGAGAAGCGAAGCATCTTCCTCAAGGAAAAAACAAGGTCCGGTTGCCTTTTGAAAAAGCACCTTCAAGACTTTGCCCCCGCATTGACTGTGCTTGTCAGAAGCCCATTTGCAAATGGCAATCATGTGAAATTGTTGTAAATACATGCTAGTTCCAAGTGCCTAAATTTTGATCATGTGACCATGAAGATACTGCAACAGTTGTAAAGTGCAAGGACTGGTTATAAGTCACTTTTTTTCAGAATTTAGAACAGTTGCTAAATGAATGATTGTAAGTAGAGGTCTACCTGTAAAATTACCTTCACTATGCATATGTAAGTCCCATTTTTGTGGAGGATATGTTTTTTTCTAAACAATTTAGAGTTTATTGTAAATGTATTTATTTAGTTTGCATTAGCAGGTAATTTGTCTTCAATAATATTAATTGGATTTCTTTTCTTTTTTTTTAAACTCTATTCCACCCTACCCTTGTGTGTAGTTGTTGGATGTCATGGGAGCCAAGTCTTGGTGCATTTTATGGACCACTTGCATTCATTGTTCTGGTAACATGCATTTACTTCCTCTGCACCTACGTGCAATTGAGGCGTCACCCAGAACGCAAGTATGAATTAAAGGAAAGGATAGAAGATCAGCAGAGGTTGGCAAGTCCTGAACTTGGCCATAGTCACATGACAGACATTGGATCAGTTTCCCAGGCCACCTGTTCAATGATGTCTTCGTCCTTGTTGGAAAACGAGCACTCCTTCAAGGCTCAGCTTCGAGCTGCTGCATTCACTTTGTTTCTCTTTACTGCCACCTGGACCTTTGGTGCCCTGGCTGTTTCTCAAGGACATTTCTTGGATATGATATTTAGTTGCCTATATGGAGCATTTTGTGTAACCTTAGGCCTCTTCATCCTCATCCATCACTGTGCAAAGCGAGATGATGTGTGGCATTGCTGGTGGTCCTGTTGCCCTTCTCGCAGGAACACCTACTCAGTGCAAGTTAATGTCCGTCCAAAAGTTAATGTCAACGGTGAAAGCCAAGCTCATGCCTCATGCCTTCAAGAATCTCCATGCCCAAGTAAATCTGCCATTTTTAATCACCCGGCCGTTAGTCACTGCAAACTCACTAATCTACAGGCTGTTCAAAACCACGTCAACTGCCTTTCGCCGGTCACTCCGTGTTGTGCGAAAATGCATTGTGATCAGCTCCTGGAAGATGAAGCTCATATTCATGTCCACAATGAAGGGACTTTCAGACCCAACATGCACATTCATAGATGTTTGAAAAGTAGAACTAAGCCACGGTATTTTAGCCGACAACGGTCTGCAGGAGAAAGGGAGTATGCTTACCACATTCCTTCAAGTATTGACGGCAGCATACACAGCTCACATACAGACAGTCCACATAGTACACATGACAGTCACTCAGGTCACAGGCGGCCGTGTTGTGCAAAAAACAGTCCCTATCCAACCATCACTCAGCCTGAAAGTAGTGATGCAAGTACTGTGATCTACAGTTGTGCTAAAGTCCCAGAAACTGAGACAGGCCCTCATTTTGAAATGCATCCACGGACACAATCCTTGCCATTTAGCACAACCAGCCACAATGGAATCCTAAAGGGAAACTTGCATGAAGCCATGATCTACAGTTCAGATAGTACAGGAAATATCAAAACAGGGCCGTGGAAGAATGAAACTACTGTGTAGTTGGTAAGCCACATTTCTCGACTTGCAGCTCAAAGCATCTTAGACTGCAAACCTATGTACAGCAATTTGGGAGTAAGCCCAATTAAATCTGGTGGGCTTACTTCTGATTAGGCCTAGGTAGGTTTGTACTATTGGTCTTTGTTTTCCTTCTAAACCGAATAAGATTCTAGTGTTGTGTGGCATATGAGATAACTGTACAGGTTTTCAACCTTTTTTTTTCTTAATAAGAAGAGGCTTTTAAAAAGCAGGGGCAGTTTCAAAATTATTTTTAAAAGAACGACAGAGTAACATTCAAGGGAGAACAAAAACGTAAACCTAGGAGGCAGACTGTGAGGTGTTTGTTACTACAGGGAGTCCTTGACTTACAGCCACAATTGAGGTTGGGATTTCTGTCGTTCATTGTTGCAGTCATAAGTAGAGCAGGAGCCAATTTTACGACAATTTTTATGGTGGTTATTGTGAATCACTACAATTGTTAAGTAAATCATATGGTTACTAAACAAATCTAGCTTCTCAAATGGGTTTTTGTTTTTTTTTGCTCAAAATCACAAAACAGCAGGATGTGGCCACTGATCATAAATGTGAGTTATTTGCCAAGTACTCAGATGGTGGTCACATGACCACGAGGGTAATGCAAGAGTGGTAAATGCAAGTTACTTTTGCCAGGCCGCTTAACTTTGAACCGTTGTTAAACAAAAGGTCAAGGACTACCTGTATCATGTAATGTGGTATTGTTTTCCTTTTATTTATTTATTTTTAAATCTGTATTGGCATCAGATACTTTTCTACACATATCGGCATCACAGCCTTTTATTATTTTTTGCAACAGAAATGGTCTTCTATTAATTTTTGAAGTCAGCAGGGAAAAAAAAGGATTTTATAACCAGCCTAACACAGCTTTTTAGGCCTATAAAAATGATACTGCCTCTAAAAGATCTTCTGTAGCCTATGGCGTGTAAAACCATGTAGTGTATGTCACTGTTCTGTCTTCTTTCTCTTTGGAAGGGAAACACTAGGTAAAGTCCTATGTTAACATCTACAGTGCTGTACTGGATGTATTTCTTTTTTTTGGTTGTTAAGATTGTTATTAATAATATTTTTAATTTCTGCATGACATCTGTCAAGATAATGCCATTTGTTGTTTTCTAATGTTGCATATGTACAAAGGGAAAAAAACCAAACCCTATTGTAAAAGGCTGTGACTATCCGTGTTGGTATTAATCCAGAGAATTTTGACTCTACGAAAAGGAAAAAAATACCTTCTGCACTCCTTTAAGTGGCACAATCCTTTCTATGAGGTTAAAAGATTGGTTTGATAAGGGTGCACTCTAATGTCTCTGCAAAGCATGTCCCATTGAATGTGGCACTGTGTATGTCTCTAGTAGCCGTCTCTCCGCCAGTTTCACTCTTTGATCCATTTGCCTTTGGGAATTAACCTACCAGTAGCCCTATCATCCTCAGTACAGGCAAAGTAGTGCTTTCCATTAACTCTTTGAGGACTGCAATTATTAGCTCAAGAAATAAAGTAGGACGTCAGCAGCCCGAGCCAAGCACTTTGAAAATGCATTGATGTCAGTGAGACAGACAGAACCTGAGTACTGGCTTGCATTTTTTTTAAACACTGAAACCCAAAGTGCTTAACTTTGATTGGATTGTTTCCTGACAATGTTTTCAGGTTGGAGGGAGGACTTAAATGTGCATTGTTATACGATGATCATTATCATCATAGCAGTCCAGTCCAGGAGTAGCTAGTAAAAGCTCTGTGATCTTGATGGCCATTCTAAGCAAACCCCTGGCCTTCATTGCTAAGGAAATGCATATAGGACTTCACTGTAACGAAATATCACTTTAAGAGCAGATGTTTAAATTATGCTGTATTTGGGATGAAATCACGCCTTTTTAATCCATTGCTAAAACAAAAATGGGATTGCCTTTATATTTCCATACATATTTGACCCTTCACTGATTTATTCTGTTCAGATCTAGTAATCTCAAGGGCCAACATTACTCTCTGTTCATGAACTTTCAGCAAAAAAAATAATTGTTTTTATTATTTTTTTTAGGGGGGGAGAAAAATCTATATATGAATATCTGAACACATTGCACTAATAAACATGAATAAGAGAATTACTGTATAGTTGCTGTTTAAGATTTAAAATAAAAGTACAGTGCAGCTTTAAACTGGTGACTTAAAATGAAGGGAACCATACAACTCATCGTGTGGTGAGGAGCGGTGATGAAAAATAATCAGTCATTCCACGCTTAAAGAAAAAAACCAGGGAAGGAATAAATAAAATCAAGATGGTGGCCACCAACCACCCAACTGAAGCCCTGCCTCCTTTTTAGATGCATTGTAAGAAAAAGGGGGGACCAGCTTTGATCACATAGCTATGCCCCCATCTGGATTTTTTTTTTTTTTTAAATCACCTCTTTGCAGATATTATTGAAACAGTATTATATGGACGTTAGAAGTCAGTTGATAAAGATGTCACACATTCAATTAACCTTAACAGTTTGTTTCTTGGGGGAGGGGGGGGAATCTTGCTTCACATCAGTGGGCTTCTGCTCCCTACAATCTTAATAGAGCTCAGTTCATTATCTATATTATTATCAGCACATTCTAAATCCATTTACGTTCCCTACAATTTTTCATCACACTGTACATAAACAAATGATTTTTAGTAGGATACTATAAAAATGTGGGTCAGATGAATATGTTCTGCAGTCTTTGCAGGTGAGGACGAAGTACTCAAAGGGTTAATGCTCAGTATCTGAGTGCAAGGAATTAAACTTTCTTTTCGGTATTTTTATAAAATTCAAACACACACACCTATATGTGTATATATATCTATATATATTGTAAATTGTAGCAAATAATGTATTCATTGTGTGTGTATGTTTACACACACTCTGTGTGTCTTTCAAAAGTGAACACAGCAGAATACACTAATTGGGTGTTGAGATATGAACAGAATTTCATCTTTTCATTATTGCTTCTTTTAGATGATAAAAAATTCCTGAGCTTTATTATGTATCTGTTGTATATGCTTGAACTGTCTCAGAAACTAAAATACAGTATTTTGCATTGTGAGTATAATATATTTCCTAATTTTTATCATTTGTTTTTTTCATGGACACAATACTGTCAATCCACAACATTAGTGAAACTCTGTAAACACATAAATACGCTATTCAAAGCCACTTTTCTGTATCTCAGTAGTATTTATAATATTCTGTATTAGCTATGTTCTACAAGACCTCTAGAATTATGCAAAATAATTTGCACATCCTAAGATACAGGCAAAATAGTCACCCTGCAGAAATACACCCACAAAATGTTTCCAGCTTATCTTTCCCCTTGCCAACGTTGTTCTGTCTTTAAGAAAACCAAACAAAGATAATGAAATGGGTGCTGCTTTTCACACACACACACACACAAAAAAAAAAGAAATCTTTGGCATAAATCTTTCCTGAAAACTAATGTTCAGCATTAGTACATCTTTCATATTGTGTCTGAAGTTAGCAAATTTTTCTGGGCTAATTTGGAAGTAATGTTATGCAATAATCCGTTTGCATTATTTTTTTTTAGAAAATATACAATATAATAACAGAGTAGGTAATTATGATATTAAATAAATTAAAAATATTTTCTAATATGAAATGTGACCAAAAATCATTTTGTGCTTTTGTCTCTTTCTTTCTCCTCTTTTTTTTTAATCTAAAAATTTACGCTCAGTATTTTTTTCCCCCTGATTATTGGCATAGATTATTTGTTTTATTCCCTTTGCCAGGTCTTAGAATCAGATACGGGACTGTATTTAACTTCAAGGTTTCTGTATATGTAATTGAATCAGAAATTGCCTAATCTAAGAAGCTGAGATTACCATATGCAAGTTCTGGTTACACAAAGCATAAATGAAATTGTTCAGAAGCAGGAATAGGGATAATTTTTCCCAAGACATATCTTCAAAGGAATCTAGCAATTTTCATGGTTCTATCTATCTAAGGAATTTCATTACATACTGTATCCTGCCTAGTGTCGCAGGATTTAAATCCAATAAGACTGGAATTATGTTGGCAAAACCAGCAAGCACAGATTTCCTAAACTCACTAAGCCTCTTTTGTGCCCTGAAAATCTGCTTTCCTGTCTTCATCTTTCCAAAAAAGATTTTGAAAATATTCTGAGTGTAAAAGAAAGTTTTGGTGAGACTTGAAGGGAAAATACGTTATCCTACACCAGGGGTCCCCAAACCTCAGGCCGGGAAGCTCCATCAGCAGGATGCAGGCAGAATGCGAAACAATGCCCCCTCTGGTCTGCAGAACAACCTCTCTACATGAAACCGGTCCCTGGTGCCCAAACTTTTGAGGCCTGCTGTCCCCAGAAATCTGACCCTAGTTGGAATTAACAAATAGAATTCATACTTTTTCTTGAAACAAGGAAGGTCTTAGTAGCAGAAATGTTCCCTGAAATCTGACAGTATGAACATAATTCTTCAGGAAGGAGTCTCACGATGCAGAACAAATTTGGAATGTCAGTCCCAAATTTAATCTCTGATATTTCCAGATTGAATTTGGGAAAGCTGCTCCTTCTGAAATTTCTACATAGTTCAGTAGATCAGAATTTGGAACATTGGGAAGGAGGTGAAGAACAGGGCAAAATGGACTCTGAGGTAAAACCAGCATCCCCTTTCCATCTGTCTAATACATCTCTTACCTACAGACACACATAAATATAAATATACTGTTGTAATATGCCAGTTTGGTGTAAGGGTTAAGGCTAGAAATTGGAAGACCAATTTCTAGCCTTAACCACACACCAAACTGGCATATTATGAGTTCTAGTCCTGCCTTAGGCACAAAGCCAGTTAGCTAATCTTGTCCCAGTCACTCCTTCTCAGCCTTAGGAAGGGGGCGAGGGCAAACCATTTCTGAAAACCATCCCCCCCCCCCCACCAAATGGACTTTTCCAGCCACAAATCAAAAACTGACGTGAAGACATTTTTTAAAAAATCCATCACATTTTGATTTTCAACCTAAAATTTAAAATAACACACACAAACACATCCACACAAATAACATGGTTGCAGTTGTTTTCCCCACATGGTAGACTCAAATAAACTTTCATCCCAGGCCTCTATAAAGAGATTTTAATCTGGAATTTATATTTTGTGGCATTTCTGCATTTATGGTTGGTTTGGGTTTTGTTAAATTCTGCCACTGTACAGTAGATAGCAACATTTTTTTCTCAAGCTTGCCTGCTTGCCTATGGATGTGGTGAAGATCCTGGATGAGGATGGGTGAATGCCCTACCACGCAGCACCCAGATTTCCATATTTAATGTCCATAATGAGCTTTTCAACTAATTCCTGTATTAGTTCCTGTATTATTAATTTCATTTTGTTTATTTTCTTGAAACTGAGTACGATATCTGTTCTGAAAAATCAAAATATAAGTGAATTCAGAATGAAATTGTGACAAAATATGTAATGTTTTAGATACACATACACAAGGACGTGGGAATGAGATTGTGTTTTTTTTCTTTTCCAGAAGAAAGAATAAAAAGTCTCCCCATTAATTTGGGGGAAAAATATATAGGATCACTTACTATGTTGTAAGAAACTTTTGGAGATATATATTTTGGCTTTCAGGGGAGCTAGTTTATTTTTTCAGGTTAGTGCTAAATTTCTTTAATATCTGCCTGGGCAAGATATTCCAAAAATTGGTCTGAAACAGTATTTTAGCCACACCATTCCTTAAAATCAGAAAAAGAAAGATCTATATCTAGTTCTGAAGTGATCCCTCACAGGAAGTTTTGATATCCACCACTGCCTCTTCATTTTGGCCATCTGCTCACACATTCTAGCAGGATTTGTATTTCATATATACTTGTTTCCAAACTTCTCTTCAAGGCATTTCCATCACACTAAAAGCTGTCATCCTGGAACTTTGCCTAGAATTGCCAACAGTGGCTCTTTCTTCATCATCTAGTGCTATATAGTATTTCTACAATCTGCTCTGTATTAATAACCACTTAAGACTGAATAATGGCAGAAGCAATTTTAGGATTCTGTCAGTTCGCATGCTCTTCTAGCCACAATTTCCCCCTTCCAAAATTACCAATTTCTATGAGCAATCTGGAGTGCTACATGTTCATTCATTCTTTGTTTGAAAGAACTTGGCAACCAGAACAGAAATTAGCACTTGAAGCAGCCCTCAGAATAAAATAGATTTCAAGAAAGGGCTGAACCTCCGTGGCATTTCATCTCTGTAATGCTATGCTATCTATGATTTGCATGAAAGAAGTACACTAAACTTGCCTATGACAGACAATGCATACAGCTTGTTTTATAGATACATAAAACAATAAAATTGCGAGTGGGTGGGTGAGGAAAAAATGGGAATGTGTTAACATAAACACGGTTGAATATTATCTTTCAATGTGTCTGGTTTTAACCATTAGCCATACATCTCTTCAGAGGAATACAAATTCTTATTTTATTTGTATGCATTAATATAATGTGTGTTTCGCTTTCCAATTCTAAAAATGAAAGCACACACTTTAGATCATTGTTTCTCAAACTCTAGCAATTTTAAGATGCATGACTTCAACTTCCAGAATACCTCAGCAATATGTTGGCTGAGGAATTCTGGGAGTTGAAGCCCAAACATCTTGAAGTGGCCAGATTTAACAAAACACTAAATTGTGCAACATTTTAATAGAATGGAGGATTGGATTGTGTTCCTCTTCATACACATTCAGCCTCTGTTATTTATTATCAAATGCTTTAATATTTATGTTATAGTTCTAATCAATTTTGCAACCAAACTTTGGAATTTTGAAAGCATGTTTTAAGTATCCTCTCAAAATGGCAGCCATGATGGATATGGCCAGTCACAAAAGCTCTATTTACCCAAAGCAAAACTGGTAAGATTTAATTCATTCTCTACCCTCCCCAAATATTCAGTGTCATCTCTGTTCTTCTATTCTGACCAAAGAATGCCTTATTAAACATAGCAGTTGGTATCAGCCAACTATCATTTTTAATTTCCATTACTGTATCTGGAGGATACACAAAAATACAATTTATACTTGAAGCGGGTGTGAAGTTTTGCAGTAGAACAATGGCTTCCCATTGAAAAGATAAACAAAATAAAGTGTTACCTCATGAATAACAAAGAGGATGCCAAATAATAGTGGCAACTTGATGCTAATAGAGTCGTAAACTTACATGGTTAGAACTATTGTTTAAGGATCAAAAGAATAAAATACAAATTAAAGAATAGGAACATTTTAAAAAAGAGCAAATTTTTGAATAAGTATAAAAGAAAATGTCCAATCCTAACCAATAAAAAGAATTTACTTTCACTTGATCTCATTATGTATAAACTTTATGGACTTCAGAAATCTATCCTTTTACCTTATTTGAATTATGTGATTAAGGACTTGTATGACTCTATATGCATCCTAAAAATTTAAGAATTAAAGAATAAAGAAATTAAAGAAGCAGCTTGATTATTAGATCATAATGCATCTGCAAATAAAAAAAAATAAAAAAAAACAAAATCCCCTCAAGAAATCAAAGCAATTTACTGCAGAACCTTCTCATTTTGCAAGGAGATTTTTTCAATTGGTTTGACATGCCATAACTAACATTAGACCTGGGTCTTACCAAAACTATTCCCTTCTAAGCATTGGTTTCATCCTTGGTATTGTCATTCCTTACAGAAAACATGAGATTAATATTATCTTACCTATGTGAGCAACAACCATTTGTGTCCCACAATCATATCTTTGGTCAGAATGCCTTTTCCCCCTCTTCTTAGTCTTGGCCTCTAATAAAATTCTGGTATATTCAGCTGTAATTCTAAATGAAACACTCCCCAAAGAATTGGTTGCATGAGAATAGCCCATTGTTTTCCAGCTCTTCAACAGGTCCACTTACTCCCTCAACGTGTCAAAAAAGATTGTTTCCATCACAACAAAAATATGAGGTCCTTTTTAACTTAAGATTTGGATATTTTCTAAGAAGCATTTACTGTCACCGCAGTGGAAGAGATATGATGGTAAGTTTCAAATTTCACTCTACACATTGTTCCAGTAACCGAATTAGATCGCTGATACTATTAATCTGAATCTTTTCTTCAAAATGAATCTTGTTTTATGGCCTCAATATAAGAAGAACAAAGAGCAGTATCAACAGTAAGGGCCTGCAGGCTGTGATGGGGAATTGCTCTTCTGATAATGACTTATTTTGCAGAGACAATAAGATTATCAAATATCAGCTGATGCAATTGCCAAGACTGAGACGAAAGGTCACCTTGTTTCAGCTTTCCACGCATTATAAAAGAAACCATAGTCCAATCAACAATATCTGGAAATCACCTAGCTCCATAAGTAACCCCAAATCAGTTGTTACAAGTCTATAGAAGATTGCACTGGATCAGAGTATCTTGCCAGCATGCTTTTTCTAATAGAGGCCACAGAGGGGCTCATAAAAACAATGTAGGGAAGACACAAAAGCAGCCACATACTCTTGTTATTTGGTTTGTACATCTGGAACTAGCATCTGGACGCTCCTTGCTTCTGAATGAGAAAGTTGTGGCTTATAACTAGACAGATGACTCCTCCACACTTTTGTCAAACAGCTTTTTTGAGACCCTCAGCTTTAAGCATCTCTTATTGACAGCGACTTTTTTAACCAATTATAGATCTTTATGAAACAGCTTCTTTGTCTGAGCCTCAAATCTCCTGCTCATTAATTTTTACTGGGTGACTGTTAACTTTAGCATTAGAAGTCAGACAGACATTCTCTTCATGCCTGGTTTTTAAAGACATAAGATCAAATGCATGTATAAATACTCACCAGTCATATTTTTACCCTTAACTATTTTTTTCAATTGAAAGAACAAGGAACAATTGCATGTTCAAGGGAAATGGGAAAATTATAGAAAACAAGCGACATATATGCTCAACTAAATTCTAGGCTGACTGTGGCAAGTATTACAGAGTTGGTTATCCTTATCAATATTTGGATGCAATCAATTTATTGCAATTTGCAATAAAATAATAACGCAAGGTAAAGCTACAGCTGGAAGAGACAAGAAAGAAAATTGAAGATAATTATGATAGAAATAAATCCTGAATTCTATTCTGTTCTTTTTGTGGCATTGGTAACTTTAGAGTATATCTTATACAGGCATTCCTTGTTTAATAACCATAATTACTGATGGCTTTTCCGTTGACTCTATTGGAAGCTGGCTTTGAAACAAAGTCAAATAGTGATCACGTAACTGGGACGTTACAAGTTATACAGATAGTCTTCAACTTATGACTGTAATAGACCCTGACAATTACAATTGTAAATCCCGAAGATCATAAAGCAGAGCCTCACATGATTGACTCATTATTTCTTTTTGCAGCAGTTATTAAGTGAACATAGCAGTTATTAAATGAACACTGCACTCATTAAGCAAAACCATTATTTGCTATGGGGCATTTTTTGCCAAAAAACAGAAGTAAATGCTGGTTTTCAGCAAAAACATGAGTTGCAGTCATGTGACTTCGGGACACTGCAAATGGCTGTAAACGGAGGCCAGGGCCAAATGCTCAGAATGCAGGCAATGACTGCATTATCAGAATGGTTGTCAGAATTTCTGAACTGGGTAACTTTGGGAGAGGTCCATCACCACTTTGAATGGTCGCTAAGTGACCTTACCATTAGTCAAGGACTAACTGTAAGTGCAATGAGTGCTTGCAAAGTTACTTTTTCAGTACTGTTGTAACTTTGCTTGCTAAACATGGCAATTCTTAAGTGAGGACTGCTTGTAAAGCAGTATTCTATTACTTGAATATTTTGTAAGTTTAAAAAAAAGATTTCCATCATATAAAGTATAAGATGACATAAGACAAGTCAGGAAATGTAGCTTCCATAATTCCTTCCTTCCTTCCTCCCCTCCCCTCCCCTCCCTTCCCTTCCCTTCCCTTCTTGTCCCTTCCCTTCTTCCTTTCTTTCTTTCTTTCTTTCTTTCTTTCTTTCTTTCTTTCTTTCTTTCTTTCTTTCTTTCTTTCTTTCCTTTCTTC
>JANHFL010009455.1:6254-28424 GCA_032468155.1 Oxyrhabdium leporinum | reverse complement strand
TTTCTTTCTTTCTTTCTTTCTTTCTTTCTTTCTTTCTTTCTTTCTTTCTTTCTTTCTTTCCTTCCTTCCTTCCTTCCATCCTTCTTTCTTTCTTTCTTTCTTTCTTTTCCCTATATAAGCTTTAGTTGCGTTTTGCTTTTATCTCTATTGCGATGAAACCATACTTACAGTACTCCAAAGAGTTCAGCATCTACATATAATCTTCAGAACAACCCTCGCAAGCAACGTAGTTTGAATGCAAATAATTTGATCCAAGTCATCTTTCTATGTGAAAGTGAGTTGTTCAGTACATTCTTCAAAAAAGAAAAGAAAAGAAAAGAAACCTCTACAACACTCAGAAACATATAGAGAGAGGCTCATCACAAAGGAGCTTGAAAGTGTGACGAGACAATTTATACAGACAGGTAGGCAGACATCTATGCCAAGAACTTTGATCAGCCACGTCTCTCTCGTTTTTTTTGTAGACTGTATTGCTTAAAGATACATGAGTTCTTTTCAGGTTTAGATGTTTATCGTAGGAAACCCTAGGAAACAATGTGAAAGTAAGCTGTCATATTACATTTGAAACGGCAGACTCCGACTTGTAATGCAACCACTTCAATCCAAATAAGAGATTTGGGGGAGTGCAAATTGAAAAGGACCTGCTGGCTTTCCCCCACCCATCCCCACTCCATTTTTAACATTCCATTATGTGTTATCATGATTGCACTCAGTTTAATCTGTCCTAGACGAGTTAGTGTGTCATCACTGCTTCTTTGATGGAAGGGTGAATTCCAGCCCCACCATCAGCACGTCTTGGAAGCAAAAGCCTTTGATCTAAGCTGCGCAAAAAAATCTTTCCACCTAGGAGTCAGATCGAGGCTTTGAGGCAATCAAGCAAGAACAGCTCAGTGAAGCTCTGGGGAAGGAAAATAAATGTTGCACTGAAGTTTGATGAAATATAAATAACAAAAACTGTTCGTGTTGCATAAATATCATACATAAGCATGGACGAAAGGTTATAGGAAGTGGAGGGGGAAAAAAGACAACCTTCAAAACATAGTGGGAAAAGAAAGCCTTGCAGAGAAGGATGGCTTGTCCCAACCAAACATGGGATGAGCAGCTTCCTGTTTAGCCACAGCCAACCACTGAATATGTGCCAGAAACTAATGTGCACATTTCATAGGGAGAGAGAGAGAGAAAGATAACCCAAACTATATTTTCTAATAGTTGAGCCAAGTTTGGCCTGAAAGAAATTTGCATTTTGTATGCAAAACTTTTGTTTTCTAGCAAGGGTATTTGCAGGGTGTGGTCAACAAGATGGTGACTATTACGGTGTGATCAAAGATTTGCCTGTCCTTTAGGAGTATTGCCAATAAAAGATCTCCAAGCCAGAGAATAGCAATAACACTTAGACATATATACCCTTCACAGTGCTTTACAGCCCTCTGTAAGCAGTTTACAGAGTCAGCATATTGCCCCCAACAAACTGGGTCCCCATTTTACCCACCTCAGAAGGATGGAAGGCTGAGTCAACCTTGAGCCTGATGAGATTTAAACTGCCAAATTGCAGGCAGCCAGCAGAAGTAGCCTGAGGTACTGCATTCTAACCACTGCGCCACCACAGCTCTTATTTAAATAAGACTGCTCAGCAAGAACCAGCAGACTCATGGAAACAAGTGTCTCACCAATGCAGACTTGACATTACCCCGAACTGGAACACATTCATAAGAAGATAGGGAAAAACACTATGGACAGCAAACTCTGCAAGGCGCATTTGAGCCAACGCTAATATTTAGCACTGAGAAGTGAAGACACAATCTGGTGGCAGGAGCATCTACAACAAACCACAACGACTCCAAAATAATATTACAGATTTTGTTGATGTCATCAAACAGATGCTGTCATTACATACATATGTCCTGACATCTAACACAGCTACATTAGCCACTTGTGTGACAGTATTGTCACAGACATATTTATCTTCCTTTGCACACTGCTAGGAATGCTCATGAGTTGTGGTAACCAGGAGAAACATGTAAACCTTCTGCAAACACTCTACAAATTTATACCCAAAAGGAGGCCAAGTTCTGTTTGGTTCCTAAGGGAGGGACTAGATCCAACAAGCTTGGAGGATATATGGATCTATTTGTGGTAAATATTTAGTGACATTTGTTAACTACACAATCATTTTGATGATGGAACCAAATAGCAATGAGCATTTGTTTCAGTTCTTCCAGCAGAAGAGTTCACTTGACATGACTTCCTGCACTCTCAATTTCCTGCTTGATCCACAGGCAATTTCCCTCCAACTCTATCATGACTCTAAAATAGTGTTTCTCAACCATGGCAAATTTAAGATGTGTGGACTTCATCTCCCAGAATCCCCCAGCCAGCCATGCTGACTGGAGAGTCCTGGAAGTTGAAGTCCATACATCTTAAAGTTGTTAAGGTTGAGAATCACTGTTCTAGAATATGCCAGATGTTTCAACCAGATTAGCCATTGCACTTCCCAAGACGTTTTCAGTGAGTCTTCTGAGTCATGGGACCTAGTTACAAGGGTATAGTGCTTTTCAATTTTATGGAGATGACTCATCTTCCATAAATATATATCCAACAGCTGAAGCTTCGCTGTATGTTACTATATCTTTCAGTAAGGTAACATCTCACCCTTTGCCAGAAACTCTAGCATTTTCTGGAATCTTCCCAAAGTAGATTCAATATTTTTTACCTCAGGAGGTCTTTCTGACAGCTGCAGAACAGCCCTGTAGTTGCTCTAGTATGCCATATGGAAAACAACATCTTAAATTTGGAGCCCAAAGCCCTGCTATTATCATTTAGCAGAGATTTATTTGCCAAGGAAATTATGTGGAATGTAGCTCCTTACCCCCAGAAGATTGCCTTGGTTGAGTTCTCCTGTTTGAATTCCAAAATATATTCTAATATGTGGGCACATCTGTTTATGCATATTACCCAGATGTATATCTGAGAAATCAGAGATATCATAATGTTTTTCATGCAAAATTAAACAATCTAACATGAAACAAGAATTTTAAAATCATAAAATTGGATGAAATCTTAACGATCTTCTAAACCAACCCCTTGCTTAACGTAGGATCCACAATCTCTGACACATGACCATTGGGCCACTAATAAAGCACTCAACATGTATGACAATCTGTACAAACAGAAAAGTCCTCCCAATATCTAGCTTGAACTTCCTTCTTTATAGCTTTAACACTTATGGTTCTGTCTTTCTTTGTGGTGGCAAAGTAGTTAGAATGCAGTATGGCAGGCTAATTCTACCTACTGCCAGAAGTTTGATCCTGACTGGCTCAAGGTTGACGCCGCCTTCCATTCTTTCAAGGTCGGCAAAATGAGGACCCAGTTTGTTGGGGGCAATATGCTGACTCTGTAAACCATTTAGAGAGGGCTGTAAAGCACTGTGAAGCGGTATATAAGTCTAAGTGCTATTGCTATTGCTTCCACAACAATACAATGTAAGTCCATTTTCTCTTTTTATGCAGATATTTAAAGATTAACATATCTCCCCCAATCTTTTCTAGGCTAAACATACCAATGGCTTTTTTCCCCAAGACTTTAGCCCGTCTTGATTATGGTTCTCTGAACTCAACTTAGACTGAATTTATCAAAACCGGAGAGATGCATTCTCCAGCCCATCCTTTGGATAGTTCTGATCCATGGTGCCTATTTATAAACACAGTACTCAGCAGCTTGCAATAATGTACTTAACACTCCTTTCTCCCATTTTTCCACTATAGAGTCAGTTGAACTGAAAGACCGAGAGAGCCACTATCCCAAAATTACCCTTTGACTGACAAAGTCTTGAATCTTGGTCTCCTGGTCCTTATACAACCTCTTCACCATTATGGCCACTGGCTTTCAGTATTGACAATACCATCCATTGTGGTGCTCTACCATTAATTTGCCCTTGGCTGAAAAGAAAAATATGAAACTTGTGTTAGGATGCAGTTCAATTTTTTTTAATCCAATCCTAATTTCTAAATGTTTAAATCTGCAGGCTTCCCCTGGTGAAATCATAGTAGAACTGAATTCATTCCTTCTTTGCCTGGGCAATTGATATGCACAAACAAAATAGTCCCCATCAAAGCTGCTCATGATCCTTTCTGCAAGTTTATGAATCTCTGGATGACTGCAAGAATTTGAGAGAAACACTAAAGGGCTATGACTGCATCATCTCCAATGAATATACATTTTTTTTCTTCTTTTTATTTTTCATTCCTGAACTCTTAAAATAGTTTGGAAGATAATCTGACATATCTAATAGAATCATATGCCAAATGTCTCTGTGAGAGAATTATGCATTTTACCATGTCTGCTGTTTTATTTTTTAGCATCAATGGGCATGGATATTGATTCTCTTCTGTTTTAATCCTGATTCTCTCCCCTCCACCCTAGGGAAGTGGTCCATGGTCCACTCTATGCTTTCTTGATGGAGGTGGAAATTTCCTCTTTGAAATGGCAAAATCCACATTACACCAGTCCCTGGTGCAAAAACTATGTGCACATATTTGAGAATGAATGTGCTTTAGTGGCTAAAGACTAGGATCCAAGTTATTGCTAAGGAGATGCAGTGTCAAGACCATCTCTGTGGACATTCTCTCCCTCCCTCTCTCTCTCTCTCTCTCTCTGTCACTCTCTGTGTGTGTGTGTGTGTGTGTGTGTGTCACTCTCTCTCTCTCTCTCTCTCACACACACACACACCAATATACCTCTCATACTATTTTCATGCTGAGAATAGAACTCTATGTTTACATTGCTTTGAGCTCCTGGAGAAAAGATGGAATATAAATCTAACAAAGAAATACCTTTTATTTCTATTTCATCACTGTAGATTGTAAAGAAGCAGAGTGAAGGTGGAGAAAAGGTTACCATTCAAGCTTCACAGCCGGCAGTCTTAAGGGCCTACTAGTTCTACTCAACAGATTAATCTCTTTCAGACTTGAAATGATTCCAGGGAAGACTGTGTTTCCCTAAGGTCTTAGATACAGAAATAAAAATGATTACTTTTTCATTTTTATAAATACAAAAGCCAACATATTTATGTTCATTTTTGATGAAACAAATAGCCTCCAGGTATATTAAATACTGTAGCTCTGATGGATATTCAGGAAAGGCTGCACCACAGTGCCAACACTAGAAAAACTGTCCAACATCCAACCACCCAAGCAGAGATTTCTTAGAAATTCAGAATTGTGAATAGGAAGAAATTCATGAAAGGCAAAGCTATTCCTTCTTTTGTCTTTCCTTTCTTGCTTGTCTTCAGGAAGAAGGGGGGGCTAGAAATCTCAGCTTGTTTCAATGTAATCCTATCTTGATTGTGATGGAAGACTTGGGGTAAATGAAAGGCCTGTTGTTAGCCAGATCTAACAAGCTCTGATTTGTCACACTGCTCACAATGCATAAAGAGATCTTAAACTGAGAAACCCAAATAGAAACAGGCAGAGCTGAAAATAAGAGTGGCTTTCTAGAAGTTTTCTGAAAGGACAACAGTGTACGAAAGAGATGAAGAACCAAGAGTTTTCAAATGTCATATCCATTTATGATGACTGGAGAGTATCCATGTAGAGATTAGACTAGCTTCCATATAGCAAATACCTTGGGTTTCAAAGGGCTGGAGATCCTAACACCTGAGTGTTGGCTAGTTTTCACTTTTCAAGCTAGTTTTGCTAAAAGATTGGTACTGCAACCCTGGAAAGATATATATAAAGGTATATCCCCATTTACTCAGTGATTGAAGAACTGATAACCTAAGACTAGATTGTCTACAGATGTAGACTTTGTATGACTAAATATATTTTGGGACATTTATATAACAAAACAGTATGATAGGCAGATAAGTGCTTTGTGTGTGTGTGTGCATGAATATTTGTATTAGATAATTATTTATAAAATTATAAGCGTTTATTGTTCTCTCAACATATTATTTACTATATCTTATTGTTTCCTCTTGCATTTTTTCGCTCATTTCTTAAGCACTTGTTATTTATTTTTTATAATGTACTTCTTTTTGTGTTTTGTTTCTTTTGTTTTTCCTGTTATTGTTTTAAAAGCAACAAATATTTACGTATTAAAAAAACCTATTGAGCAGTGTTTGAGTTATAGATTGAGGTAACATTAAGAAAAAAAAACCTGTAAAAGCAAACTCACACGACATTCAGGCACACCTAACAGCAGTGTTTTCCCAATAGTGGGAACAAAACCCGTGTCCTTAAGACAACCATGACTCTTTCTCCTCTTCCCTAAAGTTTCAGTGACACACTTCTGATGCCTGTTTGTAGGCACCGTTTATTTATTTATTTATTAAATTTATTTGCCACCCATCTCACTAACAAATGACTTTGAGTGGTTTATAAATATCATAAAAACAGAGGCACAAACATTGAAACATTAAATAAGCCTAAATTAAATAAGTTAAAACCAGAATGCTACGAGGTGGAGGTGGGACCTCCTCCCTACCCCACTAACCACTTCCAATATACAATGCCCACATTGGGGCCCCAAGCCTGTTAGCAGAGCCAGAGGCAGGTTCTGAATTTAGGCAGGATCCTCTCTCTCTCTTCAACTCCAGCCAATTTGGTATGATATTGGAATAAAAGCACCCCTTTCCAAGCATACTGACATCTATCCCAGCTTGGAAGAGACTTCTCATTACGAGAGAGGAATGAGGACTTTGCAGCCAGCTTCCCCTCATAGTCACCACTTAGATTGTTTTGTAAATAGTGAAGCTAATTGACCTCTCAGCTTAGTGTCTTGTATGACTCAGGACCATATGTTAACTAGGGTAATCTGCTTTAATGGGAACCACGTTTCATTTCCAAACATTGAATTTGTAAATTTTACCCACTTTTGAAAAAACCTTTTTGAAATACTTTGGCAGGCTACCTAAGGTTTATTTTTCACCATACTGAATAAATTGGCACACAAATGTGCCCATTTCACTGCTCATCTTGACTCCGGACTATTTGTGAATAAATTAATATCCCTCAGTGTGCAATGCTAATCCTTCAGCTCCCTGCTTGGCATCTGTCCCTGTGAAAATGGTCTGTTAATCCCCAGCGCCTGCTGCTTGTTGTTTAAACAAATACAATCTGTAATGTTTGTAGTGTAAGAGTTCCTTTATTAAATGGGGAAAGAGAGTGGGTGATCAAGCTATGAATCACTTCCATCCTAATTCACAAGCAAACTGCAATTTCAGACAGAGAGAGAGATGATCCTTTGTGTCACACAGAATTGAATCACTGAAATAATTTTGTCGGCAGTGTTCCGTATGACTAAGCAATCAAAATTCAAAAAGACCAAACCTATCCATTCAAAACGTGCTAACATAATCTATACATTTTTTCCCAGAGTCATATATTTGGCAGCTTGCAAACTTTGTGGGTGAAATTAAATGTCTCAGTCCATTAGTTGCTCATTTTAACTTGACCCATCTATAGTTGGCCTGAAAATTGCCCTAATGAGATGGATGCAAAAGAGCATTTCATAAAATTAACATTTTAAAGATCTCTGGTAATTTGCTGTGTGCTGTGACCACATTAGGAAAATATATCTATATTTTGACATAGAAGAGATGGTGGGTCATATTTTAATAAAAAGTAAGGCAAGGCTGGTTCTTCCAAAATAGATAACTTAGTAAATTGTCAATTAGGGAACGTGAAATCCTTTCTTCATCTTTCTTGTTCTTTCTAGTGTATTCCCGCAGGTGCAGGGTCCGCTTTTCGTATCATTGAACACCACTTTGTATGGTCAACTGTGTCTCTGGGGCGTAGGCCCGTGGCTTGCATGTCTTTGTTGATGGTGTCTTGCCATCTTTGTTTTGGACATCTGTGAGATCGCCGGCCATGGTAGGCTGTCTTGGCAATGGTGGAAGGTGCTGCTTTCTGGACATGTCCCTACCAGTGGAGCTGGCCTTCTCTCATCTTCTCTGTAATTGGTGCCACACCAAAATGTTGTCGAATTATGTCATTTGTGGTGTGGTCAAGAAGGGAGATGCCCGATATCCAATGGAGCATTTGTATTTCCATGGCATGGAGATAGCTTTCGGTCTCTGTTGCTGTTGCCCAGCATTCAGTGCCATACAGTGCAACAGGGCGGATGGTTGTCTTGTAAATCTTAGATTTAAGACAGGTTGGCATTCAACTGTCACATAACACACTGGAGAGTTTGCCAACACATCCAGGCTACATTCACCCTTGCTTGTACCTCATCATTGCCTTGGAGATGGGATCCCAGATACCGAAAAATGTCCACCTTCTTTAGCTTTTCTCCATTGATTTGAAGCATTCCAGAGGTGGTAACAGTCTCCAAGTACTCAGTTTTCTTGATGTTGAGGCAGAGTCTGAACAGGTTAAGATGATCATTCCATGGGAATAGGAAATCCTTTGCTAGCATTGAATTCATCTCCTCCATGGATTCTGTATTATTTATTTTCATCCCACAGGATAGACAGACAGATATCCATACCTCTATCTCTATCTGTATATCCATCTATATTTATCTAGCTCTATCATTCATCATCTGTTTATCATCTATCTCAGCATCTTTTGATCATTTTCAACTTCCAGCATTTCATAGAGTTTCTTCACAACAGATACTTATTTACAAAAAGAAAAAGAATTCTGGAGAAGAACACATGGTTTTAAATGCTGTTGATCAACAATTACCTTGCTTTATTAAAATTTTACATAGTATGATGGAGCTGGCTCAGCTGATAAAAATGCAATCTCTTTGAACAGCTTATTCCATTCTCAGATTTTTATGTAGCTTTTCTTCTTTTTCTGCAGAGTACTGCTGCTTTACGTAGCTAGAGACAGATTGGGATTCACATTAGTTTAATCCAGGTTTACTTTAATCATGGTTCATTGAAAAACACATAAGGGGTTCAGTTCTCACATTTAGCTAAGTCAAAAAAATGCTTTCCCAACCCTAGTGCCTAGATTCATCCATCACATGAAGTTAAATCCAAACTATAAACTATATTATGTTTAATTGCATGTGTTGAACCCAACCATATATCAACACAGTTGGTGGTACAAAATTGTAGGCTCTGATAATGTGACACAACAAACAACTCTGTGTTGGGTGGCTTTATTATTAATCTGTGACTTGAAAATTAACAACTGACCTCAATGGTTCTTCTCACTATTCAAAAAGGACAACATTGATAATTTTTAAAGTTAAATGCAAGGGCAGACTAACTATACAATGTATATATTTGGAGCTGGCTGAAATTGTCACAACTGCCACCTCATACTTCCACTTCGCAATCGTTCAGTGCCACTCTGCCATGGATCTTGGGAAGGGGCAAGGGTAGGCAAATGCTTGGGGGGAAAGTGAAACTGATAAAACCGATGGAAAGAAGCATGCCTCTCAAATATGAGTTTTCAAGGTGGTTTCCCCGGGAGAAGAATGCAGCTGTGACTGTCTCAAAAACATCTCTTTTTGAATGATGGGGGGGGACGGGACCAGCAATGGGAACTGTCTAGGAAGGAAAAGTTATGCATAGAGATTTGGTGCGCGAACTTCAATTTTGAAGTTTCACCTTTAATAAAACATGCTTCACCTTTAATAAAACATACCTTCTTCACCAAATGGAGTCAAGGATGACTCTTATTTAAAGGTTCCAGCTGATGCAGTCCTGACACAAATTTTGAAAGGCTACGTCAAAAGATATTTATATTAATTAATTGTCTACCTATCTTACCACAGGAAAACTCAGATGTCAATATCCATCATCTATAGTTGCCATGGACAAACTAGAAAAATGGCCTAACTCAGCATAAATCATTCCCAATGGTATACAGGGAAATATAATTCAAATGTGGCAATGTTTTTATGTTTCTTGTTATTAGAGAAGTGGCAGTGACAAAAGGAAATAAAAGGTAAAAATCAGGTATAAGAAGCTCTGCTTCAGGGACCAGCTTTGAATGCCTATTATTACAAATATTCAAAATAATTTTGAAAAAGAAAAAAACCATATGACTATCAATATAGTGTTTTTAACTTCCTAATAACTACAGCAATGTTATCGGATTTAGATCAGTCATTTTGCAATAAATTTTAAAAAATAAATATTTTAGCTTTAGCGTATATAGCTACCTAGTTTTTTAAGAGAAAAATCATTAAGGATGTAGAGTCCTTGAATTGACAGACAAATACTTTTGAAGGTTAATCATATGTGGTCTGAATCTAAGAGTAGATCAATCTATTTTTGGGTTGAATCCCTGTCACATATATAAATTCATCTTTCTGATACAGCTCATTTCTCCAACAATCTATATGGGGTTTTTCTTGCCACTTTTTTAAACATATACTGTCTAAAATAGGCATGTGTGCAAACGTTTTGCCTAGAAGAAAAGCATTTATCCTAAAATATTAAAATATCTTGTGCGCATTTTACCCCTTTTCATTTTTTTATGTTTGCGGAATTTAGAACATTGGAAAAACTGCAGCCGTAAAAGCATAATATATCTCATCAATGAAGCCCAAATATGTTGATTTGGGCAGAAATATGGAACAAATAAAATGCTTTTTCATCTCTTAGTCTAAGCCACCAATAACAAATGTCATGTGACTTATGGTCATTTGGCTAATAACTGGAAGGAAAAGACTTTGGGGTGGCTTCTCTTCTAGCAATTTAGGATTTAAATTTTTAAAAGGTTGCTCAGTGAATTTTTATGACTGAGGATGGGCATCAATTTACCAAATTCCTAATCTTAACTGTTATACTAACTGACTCTCTTTTAAGCCTTTTTATCTTTATTAAATGCCTCTTGTATTGGGGCTTTGTTAAATAACATCCATAGTTGTAAAAAGATCACAGGTTTTTCTGCCATCAAAGATAATATTTGGCAAAAATTGAAGAGGAACAAATATCCAAAACACAGCCAAAAGCTTTTGATAATGTGGCTCTAGCATGGGCATATGAACTGTGAGTTTCTAAGGCATAAGCTCAAAGGGCTGGTTGCCATTCAAATGAAGGACACATTTTTGGCTTTAGAAGATGATAGCTGAATTGTAAGCACTTCCAGTCCTTATTGGCCTTGGCCCATCATGCTGAAATTAGCTGGGTAGCATCCCAGAGATGCCCTTTTTAATTACAGCCCTTCAGTTATCAAACAGTCTTCTCAGGAATGCTCAGTTGATGCACGCTTCATTAATTTGTAGGTGCTATTTGAAAGAATGTTAGGCTTCAATCCAATAAACCACTGATGGACATCCCATCGTTTGTAGACTGTGATTTTTCTGGCCTCTGATCTCCAACTTACATTTGATGAAGTTGTTTTCACCTCAGAGATGAACCTCAATGGATTCTCAGCATCTCCACTCTTCTGCAATTCTACCTTTTGATGCTCCCTCCTGAGAGATCAGGTTGCGGGAGTGGGGGGAGAGGCTGCTGAGCTTCTGCTGAGAATCTAGTTTAGCTGTTTTCTGGTGTTGCTCCTTTAGTCTTCCATGCCATCCCATCCATACAAAAGAATAAATAGTGAAAACTAGACTGGGCCTATTTGATTCTATTAAGGCCTGTCTGATGCTGCTCTGGGTCACAGGAGGCCTCCATTTTTCAAGCAGGTTTGGAGAAAGCTCTTCTGCGCCCTCCAAAAGCTGCACAAAATCATGCCCCATTCTTGCACAAATTTTGGAGTCTCCAGAGGCCATGCAACTTCCAAAGGGTACAGAGGTTGTATAAGAGCACATACCATTCTCACACAGTCTCTGTAACCTCTGAAAATCATGCAAGAGATGGACATACTTTCGAAAATGGTTGTTGTTGGGTGTTGGGTGTTGGTGAATGCTGGTATGTCACCCAAAACGTTGTGGTATGTGTATCACTTTTGAAACACATCAGAGGTTCACCATTACTATTCTAGAATGTTTCTGATTCCCAGCATAGATACAGGAAATCAGTCTGTCTCCCTGATGAAGCTTCCCCACTCTCTTAATCCTTGTTAAGGCCAAATAAAGAAAAAAGATGTGCAAGAAAATATGGTGCTATCTATATACGTTCTTCTTAAAGGCCCAATGATTTCTCTCCATCTGTTCTCTCTGCAGTGACAATATGCTAAAATTTATGAGTTTATTCAAGGAGATAGGAAGTTTAACTGCATGCCTGTATGAGTACCCGTTGTTGCCTTCCCTTGTCTGCCACCTATTCCCTTTTCTTAATGGACCCCTTTTGTGTCCCTAGTTGGGCTTCACAGACTTTAGAATGGATTTTCTCATCTCAGTCTTCTCCACACGCATGACGGCATGGTGACATTGATCGCTTTTGCATTCAGCAGGTTGTTAAACATATCCCCTCTCTCAGTTTGTATCAGGATGTAAGTCTTTAAAAATAAATGAAAAACAACCCTTCCTTTGAACAGCAGGATTTCTGGATGCGTTTGGGTATGTGCATAAGTCTTAGACACCTGCTGCCTTCCTAATGCTTCCTAATCTTAACATGCATAAAGAAATAAAAGGAAGCTGGTTCTCAAAAGGAAAAAAAACACACCAAAATGTTAACTTGAATGCTTATTACCGGTACATTTTATCATGATACTGATACCCTTCATATCTTACTTTCTGAGCACCTATGAAAAGAAATAAGGCTTCAGAACCTGTTTCTACAAGGCTGTTAACACTGCAAAAAGATGATAAAAATAATCCAAAGTCTCATCCTTTCTCTTTGCTGAATGTTGACATGAACACTTCAGCTTTACTGGAGAAAAGATGTCTGTCAACTCTGTGTGTCAACCCAGTTACATTCAGGGTTGTTGATCAAGGGAAGGAGCATAACTACAATCTTCTGCTTGCCTTTTGTGGAAATCAAGTCAAGCCGAGTTTATCTTACTTAGATTTCCAAACAAATGCACTCACCTCCTCATTTTTAAATCTACAAGTCTCGCTAACCATTATGCAATGCTTGTAGTTAGTACATCAAAACCATCCTTGCAATCCAATCTGACACGCTGTATCCTCTTTGTACACGTATCCTTGAAAAATGTGGGGAAGTATTCTTTGTTTATGTCCTTCAGAGTGACTTTGTTCCTTAGAGTAATGCCAGTGTGAGGATCTACAGGATGAAACCATTTAGATGCTTTAATTATATGTCATGCTGAAAAACAATTTGGATATTTATGGTAAATGTAAATCTGCAGAGCTGTGCCGGGGCTGTTAGACAGGAATTATATTTATTCATAAGTTAAGCATTAGAACTTGCCAAGACTGTTGATATATTTGCATTTATGATTATTCTTTCATCTCTGATATATACAACTTATGCACACACATACATACATATCTGAGCCAAAAGAAATGCATCTTAAGAAAGAAACCTGCTGTGTAATACAATTTTAAAAAAGGCTATCAGGTACAAGAATGAACATATTGCAAGGCAGAAAAAATGGCCTTGATTGTCCATGCCAAAAATAGGTATAGGTACATGCACCAAACAGAAATGGGTGGAGCTTCTATTATGACCTCATAGCCACCACCTTGCATTTGGGACCATTCCTTGCAAACACATCTGAGTAGCAGCCATAGTTTGTCTCAGAAGCCAGACATTAGCATTCTGAAGTATTTTGATCTGCTCGCTTCCTTTTGCTTGTCTTTTCTTCTGAAGAAAGAAGAAAAGAGAGAGCCTGATACAGGCTGCCTCTCTCTGACTACCAAGATCCAGTTACTTTCAAGAAAATATGCAGCTCCCCCTGGTGTTGAAGAGATGTAATGACTTTAATTTGTGCTGAAATGGAAGGAAGGGAAAAGAAGAAAAAAGAAAAGTAGATATAGAGGCGGTAAAGAGAAGGAACGAACAGGGAAAGAGGAAAAAAAAATGAAGCCATATAGCGATGTTGCAGCAGGATGAATTTCTCCAGGGAAACAGCTAATCTTCATAGGCTTCCATTCTTTATAGCAGGGGTCCCTGCAAACATCAGCTATTCTTGTTTATTCCTTTCAAATCGGCAGCCTCTTCTAATTTTATCAGTGATTGTAAGTGAAGTACCATTTATAGGTACATCCTATTAAGTAAAAAAGATGTTGTAATTCAAGCTTAGCTGCCCTTATATACATTATACCGCTTCACAGTGCTTTAGAGTCAGCAGTTCACAGAGTCAGCATATTGTCCCCAACAATCTGGGCCCTCATTTTACCCACCTCGGACGGATGAAAGGCTGAGTCAACCTTGAACCAGTGAGAATCAAACTGCTGGCAGTTGGCAGAGTTAGCCTGCAGTACTGCATTCTCACCACTATGCCACCATGACTCATAATATCTAATTTTATTATGCTTCACCTTATTGTGCTTTGTGGACATTACATTGGTTGTTATTTTTTTACGAGACCCTCCAGCAGCATAAGGTTTACGACTCACTGAAGGTTCAGATGATGATTAGCATTTCTTAACTATAAAATATTTTTAATTGAGGTACATACATTGTTTTTTACGCATAGCGCTGTTGCATATTTAATAGACTACAATATAGTGTAAGCATTACTTTTATATGTGTTGGGAATTTGCTTTCTTATGATATTCATTTTATTGTGGGGAAGGGTCTAAAACTGAATCCACAATATGCCTGTAAATGAAGTAAGAATCTTAAATAAATTGTTCTTTTTTTAAAAAAAACACCTATATAAGATATGCAAAATCATTTGAGAGCAGTGTATAAGTTTGATAAATAAATTTGAATGCTACATGGAAGTTGTTGAAAAACTGTATGGAATTGAAGAAGGAATCAAGGATAATTACACAACAGCATAACTTCTATGCAGCCTCCCTGAATGAAACATAAAGGATTCTTATAAATACTTTAGAAATAAGGTCTGAATCAAAATTAACATTTGAATTTGTTCAAGGAATATTTTTAGATGAGCTCCAGGGTAGAAAATGAGCCCATTAAAATAATATATGATCTAAATGAAGAGATAACATTAAATAGTTAAGTAACATGTACAGAGAAGAGACTAGAAAGTATTTCAGGTGCAAGAAAAGGGAACATTTAAAGACTAGAGGTTTCAAATGTGAAGTGGAGTAATTCATGAGAGAAAAGTTAAAGCTGCAATCAGCGAAATAACTGAATAATGATAGAATGGAATTTTCAAATTTATACAGAAACACATTATCAAAAGAGATGAACTGATTGAAGCTAATAGTTATGATAAAGCTCTTAAATAATTGGCAATATGGGATACAGAATAACAGAATTGGAAGGGACCTTCCAATTGTAGGTCATCTAGCCTACCCAAGCAGGAGACCCTACACTATTTCTGGCAAATGGCAATCCAATCTCTTCTTGAAAGCTTCACTGATGAAGCTCCCACAACTTCCAAAGGCAAGCTGTTCCATTCGTTGATTGTTCCTACCGTCAGAAAATTTCTCCTTATTTCTAGATTGAATCTCTCCTTGAACAGTTTCCATCCATTGTTTCTTGTCTGGCCTTCAAATGCTTTGGAAAATAGATTTCCCCCTCCTCTCTAAGACAGCCTCTCAAATATTTGAACACTGCTATCATGTCTCTCCTCTCTTCACTAGACTAGCCATGCCCAGTTCTTGCAACCATTCTTCATATGTTTTAGGCTCCAGGCTCCTTATCATCTTTATTGCTCTTCTCTGCACTCTTTTTAGAGTCTCAATATCTTTTTTATAGGGTGGTGACCAAAACCGGATGCAGTATTCTAAGTGTAGCCTTGCTTTACACAGTGGTACTATTGGTAGTACCTTATGTGATCTTGATGCAATCCCTCTGTTAATGCAATTTAGGTTTGCATTGGCTGTTTTGGCTGTTGCCGCATACTGCTACTCATATTTAATTGATTGTCCACTAGGACTCCAAGATCCCTTTTACACTTACTGCTAGCAAGTCAGGTTTCACCTACTTTTGTTTTTTCTTGCCTAAGTGTAAGACTTTGCTTTTCTCTATGTTGAATTTCATTTTGTTAGATAGGGCCCAGTGTTCAAGTCTGACAAGATCCATCGGGATCTTGACCCTATCATCTAGAGTGTTGGCTACTCCTGCCAGCTTAGTATCATCTGCAAATTTGATAAGTTTCCCTTCTGTTCCATCATCTAAGTTGTTTACAACCATATTGAAGAGTACCGGCCTTAAGACGGTAACCCACTGCTTACTTCCCTCCATATAGATGTAGTACCACTAAGGACTACTTGCTGAGTGCAGCTTGTCAGTCAGTTACAAATCCATCTGGTGGTGATGCTATCTATCCCATCTTTTTCTAGCTTACCAAGAGGTAGGTTGTGGTCTACTTTGTCAAATGCCTTACTGAAGTCTAAGTATACTATGTCCACAGCATTTTACTGGTCTACTAATTCAGTCACTAATGATGAAGGAGAGGTCTGTCTTGCTAAAGAAGAGAGTATTACAAATTAAGAATTAAAGTTAAAACGGGATGAAGAGTAGACTTTTTGAACGCAGTACAGCACTCTTAAAATATAGAAACATATAATGTCTTCAGTGTTCCAGGTTTGGATGGAGGATGTTGGTCAATGAGACATTTAACAGAAAAGGGATTTACAATTATATTTAAAGGTAATGAATATGCTATTCAGAATGGGTCAGAAGGGATTGCCAGAGCAATAAAAGAAAAGTCTGCTATCTCCACAACCAAACAACACAGAGTTTTCATTCATATTTGGCATCATATTTGGCTTCCCCAAGGCAGACTGGAATTACAATGGCTAATCTGGAGACCTTTTAGGATGACCTCATGCTCTGCAGTGATTAGATGTGAATGTCAGATCACAATTCAAGAAAAATGCAGCTCCTTGTCCAAAGCAAGTCCAAAGAGAGCTAAGAATTCTTTTGCATGTAAGCATAACGATACATATAAATCACAAGGCTACTGAAACTTCTGGGAACTGATACTCACAATAGCAAAATCAGATTTTTTTCAATCAATTTTTTTCAGTGTAAGCTTCACCATAAGAACAGAAAGTGGACGTCAATTTACAGAAAGAAAAATGGAAAGCTTTTTAACATCAGAATCAAATTCATCTGCCAGAGCAAAATAAGGAATGATTAAAAGACATAGTAAGTTATATGTTGACTGAAACCGAATCAGAAAGACATTGAGGTAGGGCAATATTGACATTTAGGTTTATATCAAATAGACTCTACTTCAAAGCAATTAATATAATGCTATAAAAGCTTTGGCACTGGAAAAACACAAACACATACATATGAGATATTGAATGTAAAGCCCAGTTAGAAAAATACAACAATGGAAGTGATTTAAAATCCGTAAGAAACAAAATATTGAATCCAAGTACAGATAAAAGCACAATATTGTAATTTTATTTCAGAAAGATTTGAATTTTAATCTATTGGCCACAATACAAGGAGAAAAAGAAGGAATGGCTGAGGAAACCTAAAAATCAACAGATTTTTTTTTAAAAAAGGGTTCCAAAATGAGTCTTTTCATGCTAAATTAAGACATTCGGCTAGAATTGCTCTCTCTTCAGGATGAAAGTTTGGTTATTTTACTATTGATGATACTTTTGAGATTCAAACTAGAAGTTACCTGCATTTGTTCTAGGCTCTCTCCTTTCTGAAATAAAAACCAATGTGTAGGAATCTAAGGAGAAAAAAAATGGCAGGAGGATGGAATTATGTCAAGCCAGATCTTTTTAGATGAAAGAGAGAAGATTCAGCTAGATCTGGCTAAACTTACAGTAAATAATTTTAGCTACCTCTCCAAGTTTTCTGCAGAGCAATTTATAATAAGCAACTAAAAGCATCCAAAATTAATATGCACTGCCGTTTTCAAGTGATACTAATGAAAGAATGGTGATAGGGACCTCTGTGGAACTAGCAACCATTTAGCGCAGTGTTTTTCAAAATTGGCAACATTAAGTTGTGTGGATTTTAATTTCCAGCATTGCTGACTGGAGAACTTTGCACCACATTGAAAAAACACTGGTATAGTAGAATACAATATTGCAACTCTTTGCTAGATGAATTCAGAACTGCCCATAGTCTGCCCCAACTTTTCTACAATGTTCTGCACTGTTGTTATAAGTTGTTATACCCGTTACTGTACTGTGACTGTAGAGCGACATACACAATGTCATTGTTATGTGGCAGGCAGCATCTGGGGACTATGATGGCCTTAGGAGGTCACTGTGGGGTTCCCACATCGAACAAAGAAAGCATTATTAAGTTGACAAAGCATTTCTGATGCAGTGATGCTGCAACACTAAAGGAACAACATTTTAGAAGCCATGATAGGAATAAGGCTAAAGCAGTTGGGGTAATGCTTAGTGCCAGGAGTAACATCCTATCATTTGTAAGGTTGTCTTTTTGTAGCTTGATAACCCAGGCTCAAGATCAGATGACCCAGTGACATTCATGCCTACCCCTTCTTGTTGATTAATTGAATTTTGCAATTTGCGGAGTTTATATGGATTATTATTATTTTTTTTAAAGCAGAGTTTATATGGAAAGCAATCCTGTACTCTCAGTTTATGCAATTTAAGTCCACTGGGCGAGACAGTGTAATAGCAGCTCTATCCAGTCAATGCTGTGTCTGGGAGAAGAATGAGAACACATCACAGTAATAAAAAGGAGAAACCATGGATAATGTCACAAACAGATGTATGTAACAGCTGGGAAATACCACATGAATGGAAGGACTGATGATACCCACAGGCCATATAGGCCTGGAGTGAGATAATGGATCCTGGACTAATTCTGGCCAATGAATCAGGAAATCTGCAATGCCAGGATTAATTAATGAGATGTACCTGGGAAAGAAAACATGATTTAGTGCACCTCCAGAAAGTTGGAAGTTTCCTTCAGTTCTCAGCTCTAGTCTCGGTGATTTGGCATTGAGTGATAAAGAAATGGTGCCTCCCAGGCACAAATATGCATAAATCCACACCAAGGAGGATTTAGGCCAGGAAAATCTGGCACTGGATGCTCCTGGAAGCTCTCCAGCTACAAAGGAAAACACCAGTGGTACACCTGCATGTGATCAAAGTCTGGAAACACATGACTAGAAACCTTGCCTGGATCTGACAGGAAGCCAGTGGATTTGGGGGAATGCAAAAGCAACAAGCCAGGGATCTGGAAGTTTGGCAACAGTGAGCCATTTCACATTGCACAAATGTTTTTTGGCATTGTACTGACCTGCATGCTGAATTAAATTATGCTTTACGGCAGTTTCTCCCTTTGCATGTTAAAATAGAATAACAGAGTTGGAAGGGACCTTGGAGATATTCTAGTCCAACCCCCTGCTTAGGCAGAAAACTCTGTACCATTTCAGGCAAATGGTTATCCAATCTCTTCTTAAAAACTTCCAGTGTTGGAGCATTTTCAACTTCTGGAGGCAAGTTGTTCCACTGATTAATTGGTTCTAACTGTCAGGAAATTTCTCCTTAGTTATAGGTTGCTTCTCTCCTTGATTAGTTTCCACCCATTGCTTCTTGTCCTGCCCTCAGATGCTTTGGAGAATAGCTTGACTCCCTTCTTTGTGGCAGCTCCTGAGATATTGGAACACTGCTGTCATGTCAGCCCTAGTCCTTCTTTTCATCAAACTAGACATACCCAATTCCAGCAACCCTTCTTCATATGTTTTAGCCTCCAGTCCCCCAATCATCTTTCTTGCTCTTCTCTGCAATCTTTCTAGAGTCTCAACATCTTTTTTTACATTGTGGCGACCAAAACTGAATGCAGTATTCCAAGTGTGGCCTTACCAAGGCATTATAAAGTGATATTAACACTTCAAATGAACTAGGTACCACGTCGGTAAGAAGTTAACATCATGCTGGCCACATGACCGTGGAAATATCTTTGGCCAGCGTTGACTCAATGACTTTGAAACAGAGATGAGCACCGCCCCCTCTAGTTAGCAATGACCAGCAGAGTAAAATCTACAAGGACTCCCTCTTCTTTTACTATTCTATAGCCAGTGACACCGGAAGTAAAATCTAGTGGTGCCTTTACTCACATAAAATATGTGAATATATTAGTATGACTCCTTCAGATATGTACCAGTCTATTCCTACACAATCATTTTCATTCCTTTATACCAAAATTTATTCCTTGTAACGGAACACATATCTTTTTACCAACATTTGTACACCTTGTACATCTTTACCAAACATTTTACCAAGATACACAATCTCATCAGTTTTCTCAGAAGCTATCTGGACAAATCCCTGCAGTTTCCTTGGTAAGGTTTTTCAGAAGTGGTTTGCCATTGCCTCCTTCCTTGGCCTGAAAGAAGTGACTGGCCCAAGATCACCCAGCTGTCTTTACAGTCAAGGTGGGAGTAGAACTCTCAATCTCCCAGTTTCTAGCCCAATGCCTTGGCTTTAAGCACTAAACCAAACCGGTTCTCCAGTTTTCTGTAGTTTTATGCCATTGATGTGTACATTGAAATAGTTCACTCCACTTTCTTTGTGAGATACAACCTCGGTCTTTGATATATTAATTTGCAGGATCCACATTCCTCATCCTACTGTTCATCCTATCTAATATTCAGTGCAAACAATTTGGGCTGACAGCCAACAGCACTTTGTCTGCACAAAAATACATACATGCATTAACATCACCATAAGCAATAGTGGGGAAAAAAATATTGATAAATATCCCCAGGTCCTTATCTCATTCCCTGCTCAGTACTGAAACTTTTCTTAAGTACTTTCACTTTTCTGTTTTACTTTATTGTATGGTAGTCTTACTGCATCCTGTAACCAGAGTTCAGTTCCACATTTGTACAAAACGTTTCATGATTCATGCCTGTAATGTTCCTTTTATCAAAGCTTTTCTCCAATTAAATGTGATTTTCACATCTTTGCTCTGGCATAAGTCACAATGCACTTCTGAGATATTATTCAGTGGCCTCCCTAGAACCTTTTCAACCAGAATTCTTCCAAACATTTCCTCTTAGATGCTTAACCAGCTAATCTCACTGTAGATTTTCCATTCGCTCTTGTTACTTCTTTCCCCCATAACAACATTTTTTCCAATTATTAGACACAGATAGCTGACTGCACATTGACATTAATTTGCAAATTGCAGTCACTCTATAAGGAAATCATGCCCATATTTTAACATTTTTTCCCACTTACAGTACCTATACCTACAGCCTAACTATATTTAAATGAGCTCATTTAAGTCTTCCTTGAATCTGTTCTTGTACCCTAATTGCATTTTTATTTCACTCTTTGTCATATAAGTATCATTCTCTTATATGAATTCAACTTAACAATGCCATTTTTTTTCAAAATATTTCCCAATAGCATAACTCTCTACATTTCTGTGGTCCTCTATAGCATGTTTTTTCTCTGTTCCAGATTCCACATAATCTTTCCTTATGTCTATATTGATTCTGTTGGGAGATTAATCTATTTTCTAATACTTTTTCATACAGAATTTGTACTTTCTCTTCCTGAAATCATTCTACTTCCGTCTAGTGATGTTTTATCAAGCCAGATTTAGCCATAGATCCAATTCACCAAAAATCCAAATGGATTATACATTCGGTTTTATACATAGTTTCAGTTATAGATGCTTTCCAATATATAGGTAGTCCTCAACTTACAACAGTTTATTTAGTGACTGTTTGAAGTTACAATAGCACAGAAAAACTACTGTTTGAAGTTACAACAGCACAGAAAAACTGACTTATGACCATTTTTAACACTTACAACCATTGGAGCATCTCCATGGTCACATGATCAAAATTCAGATGCTTAATAACTGATTCGTCTTTATGACATCTACAGTGTTCTGGAGTCATGTGATCACCTTGTGATCTTCTGACAAACAAAGTCAATGCGGAAGTTAACAATTTGTGTTCCTAACTTAATAACTTCAGTGATTCACTTAACACCTGTGGCAAGAAAGATCGTAAAATGGGTCAAAATTCACTTAACAACTATCTCAACTTAGCAACAGAAACTCTGGGCTCAACTGTGGCAGTAAGTTGAGGACTACCTGTATACTGGTTACCATGTTGGATTTGGAAAAAGAGACCTAGATTTAGGTTGTGACTTTTTTTCAATGTTTGGGGCCCACCCTGTTGTAGGATAAATTAAGAGAAACAGGTACACACACACACACACACACACAGAGAGAGAGAGAGAGAGAGAGAGAGAGAGAGAGAGAGACAGAGAGAGAGAGAGAGAGAGAGAGAGAGAGAGAGA
>JANHFL010009453.1:0-10263 GCA_032468155.1 Oxyrhabdium leporinum | reverse complement strand
TGGGTGGGGAAAAACCTGGAACTTCAGATTCAGGTTTTTCCCAGATGTACCAATATGGTTTCTCTAATAAATTCTTATTTGGATGTCTTCATGTCTGAGTGCTGAATGGATGAGCGGAACTTTGATGGAACCCTGACACTCTTCTTGAAAGCTTCCAGTGATGAAGCTCCCACAGCTTCTGAAGACATTTGACAAATTAGGTCACAGCCTACTTCTTGGCAAGATAGAAAAATATGAGATAGATAGCATCACCACCAGATGAATTCCTAACTGGTTTACCAACCGCATTCAACCTGTAACCCTTAATAGAATTACATCTATGGAGGGAAGCATGCAGTGGGGTACCCCAATGTTCTGTCTCAGACTAAGTACTTTTCAACGTCTTCATGAATGATTTAGATGAAGGGATAGAATGGGAACTCATCATATTTGCAGATGACACCAAGCTAGGAGGAATAGACAACACTTTAAAAGAAAGACTGAAGATCCAGAAGGATCTTGACCAAGTTGAACACAGGGCCCTAACTAATAAAATGCAATTCAGTGATGAGAAAGTAGGGTTTTACATTTAGGCAAGAGAAACCAAATGCATAAGTCTAGAGTAGGTGTACAGCAGTAATAGTGAGAGGGATCTAGGAGTCCTAGTTGACAATCCGTTAAGTATGAGGCAGCAGTGGACTGCAGCTGCCCCCAAAACCCAACAACAATACAGTCTTAGGCTGCATTAACAGAGGGATAGATTCAAAATCACGTGAAATGTTAGTACCACTATACTGCCTTGGTAAGACCACACTTGGAATACTACATCTAATTTTGACCACCACAGTTTACTAAGCTAAGACTCTGGAAAGCGTGCAGAGAAGAGCAAAAATGATGATTAGGAGACTGGAAAATAGAATATATGATGAATGGTTTCAGGAACTGGGTATGTCTAGCCTAATGAAGAGAAGGACTAGGAGTGATGTCATAGCAGTCTTCCAATATTTGAGGGCTATCACAGAGTGGAGAAGGCCAACCTATTCTCCAAAGCACCTGAAGGCAGGACAAGAAATAACTGTTGGAAACTTATCAAAGAGAGATCCAATCTAGAAATAAAGAGAAATTTAATAGCCATGAGAACAATATTAAAAATGTCTTTGCTAGTAATTTAAGAAAAAATCAAACCATATATACACACATGGAGTTCTCTTCTCCAACCTCTCAATCATGCAAATTGACCAACTTACTAGTTTTCGCTTGGGTAGTGATCTTCCATTTAAAAACAGTGTTTTTCTCATTTGTTTCTTTCTCCCCCTCCTCTATTAATTGGAAGATGTAATCCCAAAAAAGATTTTGCAGCAAATACCACACATAGACTAATGGAGTGTCAAAGAGTTTAATTAGATACTGAAGTAGAAATTATAGGCATTGTTATGTACAAAAGCAATGCCTGCAACTCAGAAAATATAAAGCACTAATTAATATTGAATTGAAGTTGTTAGTTACTTTTGCTAAAGAAAGTAGAGAAACCAGTCACAGAAATCACGAAATTAAAGGTACCCATTCCCATTCTATAAAATCCTGCAATATAACTGTTTTTAGTAATGAAAAGGCAGGTTAAGATTTAATGAATAGATAGCAGGAATCTATTTAATCATCTTGCTGAGCTGGAATAGACTATACTCCCTATCTTTGTCAGCCTCAACCAGTATCATAGATCAAACCCTAGACCACGGACTGGTACCAATCCATGGCCCATTGGGAACTGGGCTGCACAAATAACGAGCAAGTTTTATTGGCCCATGTGTGGGATTAAGTTATGTGCCTAAAACCATCCCCTCCCCCTCACCAGCACCCCTGCTGCAGTCCATGGAGCCAAAAAGGTTGGGGACCGCTGCCTTAGATTCCTTTGAAATCAACACTGCTACTATAATGATTTAAATATTTAAATGATTTAATTGCATTTAATTGCAATTAGCTGGAGTTCGAATAGGATTTATTGACCTAGATATTTAACTTTTTGTTCTATGATAAAAAAGGTTGACAAAAGTTACTACCGGTATGCTTCTTTAAAGTTCATTTTGTGGCATAATTGTACATCCCATTCTCTGCCTACCAAATTTTAATGGTAGAAACCAATGGAGATCATCTATCAGAACATTGTGTGATCACCAAACTAAAACAAATTGTAAAGGGAAGGATGGAAATCTACATCCATCAATGTCTTAGTGAACACTACCATCTGTTGGATTTTCAAAGCATACCCACAAATGGAATTATCATAATGCCAGGATCTTCTCCCAACTAGGAGAAGATCACCAGGAAAAGATGTTGGAAGATGTGGAGAAGAGGAGACTCACACTGAATTCTCTTGTTATACGTTCTCCAAGGATGTTTGACTTCCTCCCTCCTGGGTGTGGAGCAACATCCAGCTGCAAAATGGAAGAGCATCTTTCACTCATAGCGAAGCCTGGTTCTCAAAGTAGAAGATCTAAACTTTTACTGCATCTTGTCTTTTTTCCTTCCAGACTGTGCACTTCCACATGTGTGAGAGGTCCAACTGTCATTTTGAATTTAAGATCAGAATAACCATCGAGAGCCTTGGTAATTAATATAATTCAGGCTAAGAATTAAAAATGAAATGCTATATATTGGGGGATGGCTACTAAATTTGTAAGCAGATGAGGTATTTTGAATATTTAAATGCATGTGGATTAACCAAACTTTAATATGTATTTTACTTGTATAACAAGAAACAACTTGTTTAACTGGAACATCTATTCAGAGAAGAAAGCTAAAGCTTTATTCTGAGCTAATAGAAAATTAGAAGCATTTCTATGTAATTTCTGAAAATAAATAATGCACCTTGGGTGTTATCAGGGTTGTGAATAAGCAATTTACATTAACATTTGAATAATGAGTTAATATAGCAGATCAAAGTTTATGGACATTCTGGATAGAAAGAGCAAATATTAAATTAATCCTATAATATTTTTCATGACGAAACAATGGCAGCATTTTGACATTGCTAAAATATTGACCATAGCAAATGTGGTTGGATAAATAATAGCTATTTAAGAAAAAAACTGAATAAGGGGTGATAGATGAGTGGGTAGGGGAGAAAAATATAAGTTCTAAAAATGGAAATGGAATCTAAGCTGCTATTTCAATCTTTAATCCATCTATTGCATGTTTGTATCTTCAGAGAGGCTAAAAAGTAGAGAAACTTGCTTTTTATAGAAAATAACATTTCTAAATAAGAACTCACTGCAAACCTAACAATTTTGTTCCATCACCTTCATTCATTCACAGTGATCCAGTGTGTTCTTCATTGATGGTATGATTCCAGTTTTGGACACCAGATAGAAACAGGCAAGAAATCACTCTTTAGTCAAGTATCTACAACTTAGTACATATCCTTCCAAAACTCTGAGTGCTTCCATAAGCAATGTGGGAGAACCCTCCCAAGAAATGGCTCTCATTGTAGGCATTCTGGGGCACAGAATGGGTGAGAGCTGCAATGAGAATTGGCAGAAACACCCAAGAAATAATATGTTCAGTATTGCTTCCCTGTAAGTCTGGTTGTATTCAAAGTATTATTGATGAATTATACATACATCGTTTTGTTACCTTCAAGTTATTAGCATTGTATTTTGGTTTAGAGTGTCACTTATTTATTTGAATGGACAAATAGGAAAGATAGAGTGCATATCTTATGCAGCATGTGGAAAAATACCAGAATGAAGAGTTCTACAGCCACAAGAAAATATAGGTGTTGAAACATGAACATTCTTAAAATAGGAGATAGTTACCATGTGCACTGATTGAAGCAATGACACTTGAATAGATACTCAAGGTAGCTCAGAAGAGTACCAGTCAGTGATTCAAGATCATGTGAAGCATTATTATCACTTTAGAGTATAAGGCCTTGGTAAGACCACACTTGGAATACTCATCCTGTATTGGTCACCACAATATAAAAAACATGTTGAGGCTCTGGAAAGAGTGCATAGAAGACCAATAAAGATGATTGAGAGGCTGGAGGCTAGAACATATAAAGAATGGTTGCAAGAATTGGGTATGGCTAGTCTAGTGAAAAAAAGCACTAGGTGATATGATAACAGTGTTCCAATATTTCAGGGGCTACCACAAAGAAGGGTCGATCTATTTTCCAAAGCACCAGAAGGTATAAAAAGAAGCAATGGATGGAAAGTAACCAAGGAGAGAAGCAGCCTAGAGCTAAGGAGAAATTTCCTGACAGTGAGAACAATCAACGTGGAACAGCTAGGCTTTAGAAGTTGTGGATGCTCCATCACTGGAGGCTTTTAAGAGACTGGATAGTCACTTGTCTGAAATGGTAGAGGGTCTCCTGCTTGAGCAGGGGTTTGGACTAGAAGACCCCCAAGGTCCCTTCTAACTCTGATGTTCTATAACTGAACATAAAACATATTCTATGTTCAATCTAGAACTGGAAAAGTGTTGGTAGAATTTACATAAATAGATGGGAATTCTAGTACTTCAGGTCCATTATGCAGAATGTAGTACCATGAATGTTGGGTTCCTCCACCCTCCATTTTTCTGGATATCAAATGAAGCCTGGGGAGTTCAACTGCATTCTAAGTAGGGTCTGGTCTATGTAATATTTTTCTGAGTAAAGGTTTTAGTTAGAAAGTAAAAATAAAAGTGTGTTAAATTGCATTTGTTTCTACATGTCCCGAGGCTCTAGATAAATAAGAACAAGTTGCCTTAACATCTTGACAGTTTTCATCTGATAGTATCAAACATTCAAAAATATTTTTCCACTTACATAATTCCTACCTGCATTAAACAATAGAGAGAATGATGGATAATTAATTAATTAATTGCTTAAGCTGAATCAAGGATAAGTGAATAGTGTAGACAATGATTAAGAAGAAAGCATAAATATAACATAAACCTTCATGTTGTCTCACATCCTCTTCCATCCCCCTTTTGTTTTCTTGATCAAGAAACTACTCACCCAAAACAAGCAGAATGATGTGTTGCACCGTTGTATCTCATAATAGCTTTAAATGTTCACAAATAAGGCTAGTAAAATGCACACAAACACACACAATTGATTTGTATGCAGTGTATGAATGAAACAGTACACATACATACTGTACATAAATACTTATTGATTTGTATGCATTATATATTGCATACAAACTACAAAATGCAGGGGGTTGGACTAGATGACTTCCCAGACCTCTTCCAACTCTTGTATTCTATGTATGCATGAAAAACAAAGCAGCCCGCTCTTGAAGTGGTTTCAAGACAGATAGAATATAGAAAACCAACCCTAGATAAGGTTGGGTTTGTCTAGGCCCTAGGGAAAAACATGTACTATGAACAGAGTAATGTTCTTACTACTGAAAATATGCAGATTGTGTATTAATATTAATATAGAATCTATATTCATTTATATTCTACATCCTCTTTAGTCGTTTTTAATATATGTTATGGTTTTTATATTTGAAAGATTATATAATAATAGTATTCATTTTTGATATGTAGTATCTGTTAAAATTAAAACAAAATGCTCAGGTGTTCTGTTATTATAATTTCATGTTTGGAACTTCCATGGGGGTTTTTTTCTCCCCAGATTTCAAATAATTCACAATATTTATCTTTCTTTTAGTATGAGGTCAAAGCTGACTGCCAAATATATCTATTCATGATATTAGCTTGTGTGCACATCCCTTTATTATCCCTGATGTCATAAAATGAAAGCTCACTTATGGAAAGACTTGCTATCTGCCCATTCAGGGCTCATTTTTTTCTTTATTTTAATATTTTTGCATGATTTTTAATTCAAATTGGCTCCAAGTATTCTTACAGCAATTAAAATACAACCTAGATAATATACTGAACTAATCTCACCAGTGAGTAAAAATGAATTTTTCAAGTATCCGGGGAAAATCTGAATCAACTAGATAATTTGTTTTGCTAACCCAGCTGAAGTGAGAAATATTCATTAGGAATTCTGTAAGTACTGTATGTGGTGAAAAAAAATTGTAGGAAGGGAGGGAAAGGATTTAATATAAATAAGCAGTTTAGGAGATAGGATCAGAGCTAGAAGTACAACAGTAGTAGTTTATAATTAATGTCAAAGAAAGCTTACCAACTAATTTTTAGATAGCAATTGACACCAGCCAGACTCTGGTGCTGCTACTACTGCTCCTCTACTAGCTACTGTCAAATAGTAAAGTTTTGGACTTCAGTGAGGACAGACAAATATATACAGTATCCAATTGATCTAGAAAAGAGACAGAAATGCTTCAGCAAAAGGCCAGTGCAGTAGCGCAGATCAGGCCAGTTGGTTGTGAGACCTCACTTGAAAGCCAACTCTCAAAAATCTGGCAACCTTCTGAACAAGAGGACTTATGCTTCCAAATAGCAAATTCTCCCATAGCCACCTTCACTAGCCACAGTGACAAAAATATAACAACAAGCAGATAAAGACACAACACAGCAACCTTCCATACATAGCTGTATTCCAACCGCTGATGAAAATGTATAAGCTGTAGAGTTTGTGCCATGATGGACATTTCATCACTTCCCCCTCCTCTGTGGATACTAGCCTTTCTCAATGAAACTTCCCACCTGATTGACTTTATATCCAGATGTGTCCATTCTTCACACAAGTCTGGAATCTTCAAGATGACTTCTGACTTCTTAATCTTCCTTGGAGTTGTGCCGTTACCTGATGGTCCCTCATCCAAATACTAACAAGGCATTACCCTGCTTAGCTTCCAAGCCCAATCGCAGTCAACCAGATTTAATGCAGCAATATAAAATGTGTCTCAGTAAGGTCATACTGTACCTAAAAGGCTATTAATTTAAAGAGTAATTTCTCAGTGGATTAATAGAGGCAGATTATTTTACTGCTTGGGAAATCATCTTAATAGCTACAGCCCTGCTGTTCATTCTAATCACATGGAGCAGGTGTATTGCCCCACCAATTGATAAAAGATAATGTCTCTCATTATCATGTGATCAATCATATAACACACATATACATATATTCTGATTATCGATCATTGTTTGGGGCTTTACAAATATACATTTTGATAATAAAGTGCTTTAACATTTCTTACTGCCTGGAAGAGTCAATCAGGGAATTTGTGACACATTTTTTAAAAAATAGAGTGTGATGATGTTAATTTGATTTCTCTTGGGAAAACAAATAGGCTGGGAGCTGCTGTGGTCTCTGAAGGAATGCTTTTCCAGAGAAATGATGTATGTCTATGTGTCTTTGAGGACTGAGTTGCTAGAGTAATGGCTTTAGCAGGTCATTCTTATGAAGGATAGGTCAAAAGGGCAACAATGAATGTTAGCTTTGAGTAAATCACAGTGCTGCCTCTATGTATGCTTCTTGGAGGACGATTCTTGAATGAATAGCATTAGCATGTAATCCACAGTCTGTCTGCATTCATTAAAGTAGGATGAATTGGGTATCAGGTATATTGTGGGAGGCTTCCTTCACTGTTATTTTATTTTAAATTACACTAAACTAAACTAGAGTGGGGGTTCCTTTTAATTTCTAGGAAGTGAAGATGTAAAAAAAAATGCTTCATGACATGAGCTCCATGTCCAGTGGGTTGAGCCCTGCTTCTTCAGGAAATTGGATGGAAGGTTTGTGCTCCTTTCCTCATCCTCTCAATAGCCTTTGATCCATCAACCTCGAGAGCTTTCTGGATCACCCATTGGAGCTGAGAATTAGAGGCACCATTTTACAACTGTTCTGTTCTTTCCTTACCAGGTAGTTTTTGTTAGGAGTCAGAGAATCAGTTGACTCAGTGGCCCCTATTTTATGAGGCCTGACAGGAATCAGTTCTCTCTCCTACCTTTTTTCTTAAGCATATTTTTCTTAGGTATATAGATGTAAGAATAAAATCAGAGAAAAGACAAGAAAAGAATAAATGGGATTTACAGATTGTGAAAAGTAGATAGGAATTTATAAAACACCAATTAAAAGGGAAAAAAATCTTCTATTATTCTACTAGTAACATTAATGTAATATATAATCATAAACCAATTTGGTGCGTAAACCAATTGTTTGATTTGCTGCTATGGAATACCAGGTGTATCTTCCTTAGCCGTTGGGGCAATTTTAATTGCACTGTGACTGGGTTGATAATCTTCACTACGGGGAATGGCCCCATGAACTTGGGTCCCAGCTTCTTACTGGGGAGTTTTAACCGCAAGTGTTTTGTGGAGAGGTAGACCTTTTCCCCCAGCTGGAATGGTCGTTGCGGGGCTCGGTGCCTATTTCTTATAGGTCTAAATCAAAGACTAACAAATAGCACTAAAATCATTGGTCAAAATAATAGGAATAGACAAAAATTTTAATTAATCTGGAACCGACTGTCCTTTAATTTATCACCAGTGAGAAAGAATAATGTTTATTTTATTTTTATTTTGCTTTGCTTTGTATGCTTTATTTTTATTCTCTTTTAAGTGGAAATCCAAGTCACTGACTATACTGTAATAGAGTGGGATTGCCAGACAGCAGGCCAGACTGGCTGTCTGGATTTTAAAAATCTTATGTTAAAAGAAATCTGATTTACAATCCATATTTCATAAATAGCTTCCAACTTAAAGGTAGTATCAGACCCATTTTGAAAAATAAAAATGTCATAAAAGTTATTCTGACATTCATGAATATTCCCAGAGCTTGGTCTACCATTCTCTATTTAAGAAAGTGAGTATAATTTTCAACGGGAAGCATTCAATATTCTAACCATTGTCATCACACATAAAGATAACTAAAGTTTGTATTTTATTGATCAGATTTATTTGCTGCCCATCTCATGATTCAGGTGATTCTAAGTGTGGTTCAGCAAGTTAAATGTACAGTATTTTGTAGAAATGTAGGAGTTAGTGATGCTTAATAGAAAAACAGCTGACATAAAAGAAAAGTGTTAAAATGTGTTTAATTCCAAGTTGAAGCATCTTTCAGAATTGCTAGGCTTCTTGATGTTACCACTGGATATGAAAATACAGTCCAGCCTGGTTATAGTTCTAATAATTTTTTGAATATTCATCAACTATTTTTGCAATTAATACTGGAATTTAATGATATACCATCTAAAAAAAGTCTCACACCAAGTTTTATCTAAATATAATGTTCACAAAAATTGAATATTTATCTTCTAATGATGTTCCCATTGTCACATATCAATTGTGCTATTTAAATTCTGCATCCTTTTAATCATGCAATTTGACTTGTTCAGTTTCTGAAACATATTTCAATAACAATCAACCTATGTATATTAGTCTTGTTAGGTATTCTGGACTTTCTGTTATAAACAATTAAAGTTCACCCAGGCTCCAAATATACCATTTCATTTGGCTTCTTGCTTTTGAACTGTAACACTTATTTGAAGATAATGAAAGCAATGAAACATTTCTGGCTATACCAAGCAGAGATTCTCAAAAGATTTCACTTTTGTTTTATTAAAGATTAGATTAGACCACGCAATCTATATGAATTATTATCTCTCCACTGATCCAATGTTTTAGCATATTCATCTTCATGAAAGTAATTAATATTGAAGCCAGAGTAATAAGCCTTGGCTTATTCTTTTATATGTATCCTACATTTTCAATAAGCTATTATAAGTGAGTGATCTCTTATGCACAGAACATTTTATTAGACCAAAGATATTTATGCAGACCTTCTAGATGTTCTACTCCTTTCATAGAGGTATTTCAACACTAATTATGTTCACTGCTTTGGGTTATTTTAAAAAATAATAAAGGCAAGATAAAAAAATCTCAATAAGCAATATATAGATAGCCCTCAACTTCAAACATCTATTCAGCAACCATTCATAGTTACAGTGATGCGGAATGAATGGTGGTTATGACTGGTCCTTGCAGTCCCAGTTGCCTCAGCTTCTCCATGGTCAAGTGATTATGATCTGAATGGTTGACATCCAGCTCACACTTGTACAGGCCTGGTTACAGCACCCTGCAATCACTTGATCACCATTTGTGACTTTCCCTGCTGGATTACCTAGAAAATCAAAAGGAAAATAAACATGGAATGTAGTAGGTTTCTTGAATAAATCTCCCCTGTCCCATCTGTGTACTCTCCCCCCAGCCCTTCTCTGCTTGTACTATTTATTTTTGTTTATTTGTTTATTAAATTTATATTGCCGCCTATTCCCCCATGGCAACATGAGGCGGCTTACAGAATATAAAACCATAAAATAATAAAAACTAACAAAAAGAATCAAATAAATTAATAAAGTACAA
>JANHFL010009450.1:0-23055 GCA_032468155.1 Oxyrhabdium leporinum | reverse complement strand
ATGGATGGATGGATGGATGGATGGATGGATGGATGGATGGATGGATGGATGGATGGATGGATGGATGGATGGATAGGTAGATAGTGTATATGTATGTGTGTGTATGTATGTATGTGTGTGTGTTGTGTACATGTGACTGCATGCATGAAACAAATTCTTCTTTAAAACAACAGTTTAAATAGACTACTAAGAGAAAAAAGGCAGTTGCTAAAAAGAGAAACCAGAAAATGCAAAATATTGAGTGGGAAGGACAGACATTTTACCATATTGCCCATTCATAGAAAACAAGATGAATAGATGAAATTTAAATTGCAAATATATGGTGTTTCAATTTTCAGACTGTCTTTTCAGAAATACAATTGTAAACTGCATGCTTTAGGCTTCAATAATGAAAGAAATATGAAGCTTGGTTTTAGTGGATTTGACCAAGGAAGGCAATTTGGTCAAAAGCCTTTTTTTTCTTTTTATCTTTTTACTGCCTACATTTTCATAGATACCCAGAGATAAATGATACATTTCTGATATTACTCAGGAAATTATAATTATGAACTGGCTTTCCTCAAAACTCAGTGTACCATCTGATTACAGAATAACTGAAAACAAAAGAACAAGGATTAGGGCTATTGCATTATATCCACAACCCACTCTTTTAGTCATTATATTCAGTATTACTATTAATTCATTTCAGAGTGTAGTAGGTGGAGATTTAAATTATTTGGTGACATCTTTATGAAACCTCTGCTGAGTCATAATTCAGCTTGCAGTAAAATTGTATGAATAGTCCACCTACATCCTCCGCCCCCTTTAAAAAAAAACAAATAAAGATACTGGAATGGAAAGATACTTCATGGAACTTCCTCTCACAATGTTTAAGATAGTTACAACACTGAATTTAATTGAACACCAAGCTTAACTAATTCTGCCTGAACAATACATGCCATTCCAAGCACTCACATATGCATGTGTACACACCCACTTTTCCTCTGATAATTTCATGTCAAATCCAGGCCTGGAGTTGATAAACTCTCTGCTTAAATCCTTCTGCTGCTAGGTGATGCTTGCTTTAAGGTTCAGTACAATGTCTTGTTCTTATCCATATGGATGATCAAATGGTTATTGGGGGGTCACATGGCTGGATCATATTAAAACAAAGACATCTGGAAAGGGCTCCAAAGTCACCCGAATTCTAGACAAAATGAAAAAAACGAGGCTGCAATGGTATGGACATGTGGTCAAACCTGACGAATCTGTTGCAAGGCTAGCACTTGCTCTCAGCCCAGATGGCAAGTGGTTGCAAGAATCATCCAAAAATGTATGGATAGATTGCCTGCAAGAAGACATGTTTTGCCCCACCAAAGCTGCAGACTGGATGAAATGGTGGGCAGAATGCAAAACTGCAGACCCCACAATATGATGGGAATAACACAAAGAACAAGAAGTTCTTGTTCTTATCCACAAATTCTGTTCTTCATAACATCCCCAACTAGAGTATCTTCAAAGATCCTAGGTCTGAGGGCTACTTCTATCAGCTTGGGCTTCTTGCTACCATCATCTATCCTTCACTAATCCCTTCATGTTAGATTCATAAAATGGTCTTCAGAGATGAATAGACCAAAATCTGGAGCACTGAAAATGTGTGTTTCCTGGGTGGTTTTTTTTTTAAGCCTTCTTCTTAGAACTGGTCTATCCTCCCCTCTTAGTCACTCAAAACATATTATTTGTGACTGATTTCTAGTCACCAACTGCTGATTGGTTGATTTCCTTGGGCCAACTATTGCCAATTATTGATTGGCCAGTTTCCTTGTGCCATGGAAAGCTAGAAGGTAGACCATTCTGATAAGATTGTTGGGTTTATTTTTTCTATCTTGATTCCTGCTAATAAAAGGATCCAGGGTTGTTTATGTCATCTTTCCTCCCAAATTACCATATTTATCAAGAAGTGTTTGCTCTTTTCTTTTGAGTAAACAAGTTATGCAACCAAGGCCTGTAAACTTTTTATACATCTACTGAAGCAGGAATCAAAGTTCACATCTATCTTAGATTTATGAGTCTTTATCCTAACTATAAGCAATGCTAAGACTATAATTATTTAGTGATGAATAACACCTCTAAACAATGTACTAACAGTATGCCCAATTAGATGATACTGAAAATAAGAAAAAAGATTATACTGTATGTAATTCATTTGAACTCAGATGTACATGCAACAAGAGACAATTCAGTTCCAATTTCTTTGCCAGTATCAGTGCAAAGTTCTCACATTTCCAGGGTCAATTGCAGATATAGAAATAAACTCTACTGGCATTTTTATTCTGAGTGTTCACATTTCTGAAAGAACATAAAAATGATCCTCTGCCCTCTTTCACTTGCCCCTTCCCATTTACTCTTTCATCACTTTAGTTGCAACTCTAATAACTGACAACTAAATGAGAAATACTGTAGCATCTTGGAATATGCATTTTTCTGTTTTCTGTATTTTTGCTTTATACACGAATATATACAAACAAATACACTATTTCTGGGTATATGTGTAACAGGAATTAATTTCCTGTAGTTCCCCCCCCCCCGTGATATAGTTTTCAGTCACTAAAATTAATATAAAGGTAGCTTGAGCCATCTGTGTTTATAATATTAAACTTATTAGTTATCAGACAACATATTTTGCATCTCTGTTCAGCCTCTGGTTAATTGCAATCCAACTATTCAAAGAATATATTCAATCAGAGTAGATTTGTAGCATATTGTAACATCACGTCATTAAGAGCTGTGATGGCGCAGTGGTTAGAATGCAGTACTGCAAGCTACTTCTGCTGACTGCTGGCTGCCTGCAGTTCATCAGTTCGAATCTCACCAGGTTCAAGGTTGACTCAGCCTTCCATCCTTCCAAGGTGGGTAAAATGAGGAGCCAGATTGTTGGGGGCAATATGCTGACTCAGTAAACTGCTTATAGAGGGCTGTAAAGTACTTGGAAGCTGTATATAAATCTAAGTGCTACTGATATTGCTACCGCAGAACGGCATTGTGAGATGATCTTCTAGAGACATTTATAGCTAAATGGATTACTACACATCCTTGTCTCTAAAAATGTCCTCACTGTTGATTTGTGATGAAAAGTAATATGTGAATAATAGTTGAAGTGAGGCTGAATTGCACCTAAAAAATCAGGTGATATAAGAACACTGTTTCACAGCTGTATAAAAATTGTGCAATGCTATTTGGCTCCTTACTCATTCTCTGCTTTCTTGATGTCATCCAAACATACCATCTTCACTACCATTCAGCTATGACTGCCAACACTGCCAATAGACTCTCTTCTGTTTAGTTATTGCTTTGGAGTAGCAGCTGCTTAGTACTTGACTCACTTCATGGTCTTTCAGTGAATCACTAGTAGAAGGTTAGGGGAGATACTGAAAGCTTTAAATGTAGTTACTAATATTTTAACACATCCGGTTTTTAATCTTGAGGGATGTTTCATTGTTAACAGTAACAATGAAAAAATATTGCTCCGTTAGAAATATGGAAAAATTTTAGATTTTTTGAGGTTGTGCAAGAGGAAAATTATCTGGAACACAATTAGACTACAGACAGACAGTAGCATCCATAGGACAGTGGATGAGACATAGTACTTTGCCTTGAGTCTGATAAGGAGTGCTGGTTCACTTTGTTTCCTGAATTCTTGACTATATTCTCATTTTATTTTTATGAAGAAAACAGTATCTAAAATAGAATTGGACATTTTTGGCATGGCAGCCGCGTATAAAATTATGAAATGTGTTACATAGACACATGATTTTAAAGCTAGATAATAAAAAATGAAATAAAATATTTAAGGGTTTTACATTTTTCTTATGCTAACTTGCTTGAACATAATAAGATTTTGGGGAACACTGGGCAGATACATTCAGTTCCATCTGCTACTACACCTGCCCTCCCAGCAGCCACTACTTGATCTTGTACTCACCTTTATTGGTGAGTACATTGGATAAACAACTTCTGGTTCCATTTAAAGGCAATAATTACATAATTATCAGCTTAAACATTGGTGGCAGCAGAATATTCATATTTTATTCTTCCATTGAGGGAAAAGGAAAAGAAAAGAAAAGAAAAATCTATAAAAACTCTAGGCTACTCTTAACATTTTTTCTCTGTGAAGAAAAATTTGCAGGCAAATGCTGATAGAGCAATGTTTGCCATGTGCACACTCAAAGGGCCACTGAATCCACTGCAATATATTCACAGGTATATGAACAATGAATATAAAAAATATGTACATCCCTGTTAAACTGCCAGGTTTATGACATGTAAAAGAAATCAGACGAAGATAAATTATAGTACTTCAGAATTTTTTCCACATATAAGCTATATAATTCAATTGAAAAACAAACTGATATTTTTAGGGGGGAAATGACAATAAAAATGTAAAATAACATAGTTGCGTAAGTGTGCACACCCTTAAACTACTACTTTGTTGAAGCACCTTTTTGATTTTATGACAGCATTCACTATTTTGACCTAAGAGCCTATGAGCATAGCACATCTTGCTTTGGGAATCTCTGCTTATTCTTCCTTAGAAAAGCATTCCATATCTATCAGATTGCAAGGCCATATCCTGTGTACAGCTTTCTTCAGTTCATCCCACAGATTTTCAATTGAATTCAGGTCCAGGCTCTGGCTGCACCATTCCAAAACTTAGATCTGCTTCTGATGAAATCATTCTTTTGTTAATTTGGAGGTATTGCTTTGGGTTGTAGTCGTGTTGAAAATTCTTCTTCATCTTAAGCATTTTAGCAGAGGCCTGAAGATTTTGTGCAAAAATTGGCTGATATTTGAAAGGGTTTATAATTCCCTTCATCTTAACTGGACGTGCCCTCTAATCCCCCCCCCCCCGTTTCAGCTGAAAAGCATCCCCAAAGCACAATGCTGCCACAACCATGCTTCACTGTGGTTAGGGGTCATCTTTTACTGATACACAGTGTGGTTTTTGCATCAAACTTACTTTTTGGCATTGTGGCCAAAAAGTTCAATCTTGGTCTCATTGCCTCATAACACATTTTCCCACACACTTTTGATGTAGGTTTTTGCAAAAGGCAGCTGGGCTTGGATGGTGGCACAGTGGTTAGAATGCAGTATTGCAGGTCAGTTTTCTTGTGTGCCGACTGACAGCAGTTCAGCTGTTTGAATCTCATTGGCTCAAGGTTGACTCAGCCTTCCATCCTTCCGCGGTTGGTAAAATGAGAACCAAATTTTTGGGGGACAATATGCTGACTATATAAACCACTTAGAGAGGGCTTTCAAGCACTGTGAAGCAGTATAGGGATAGAGTATTGAGATAGAGTATTGACACTCTATCCCATACGTATGAAGAATATGGGAGATTCCTGTCATATGTAGTGTACAACCAGTACTTGCCAGAAATTATCATTTAATGTTGCTGTGGACCTCATGACAGCCTCCCACAGCATTCTTCTTCTCCTCCCCCCTTAATTTTGGAGGGACATCAATTTCTTGGAAATGTCACTATTGGGCCATATTTTCTCCACTTATTAATGACTGCCTCACTATGTTCCATGGTATATCCAATGCTTGGAAAGTGTTTTGTGCCTTTTATCTGACTAACACCTTTCAACAAAGAGATCCCTCTGATGCTTTGTAAACTCTTTGCAGTCATGGTATAAGAGGCAAAGGAGTAAATGTCAGGTGAAAAAAACCTTACTAGGATAGCTTGGTTAGAATCACCTTAATTGATGGTAGGTGTATACCATCAATTATTACTACTATTTAACATCAGATTGAATGTGATTGATTAATTGTCAACCATATCCCTAATTCTAGAGGATGTGCACACTTATGAAACCACATTATTGTGTTTTATTGTTATTTTTCCACCTAAAAGATATGTTTGTTTTTTCAGTTGAATTGTACAGCTTATCAACATCATCATCAGAAAAAAACTGCCATTGTCTATCCAATGCAGGATGAAGGCTTTTTCCACAAATTTCCAGCCAATACAGCTTTTTTTTGCCAACCGAGCCTGCAATACTTGCTGATGTTGTCAATCCATCTTGCTTTAGGTCTCTTTAGTGGATGCTTTTTATCAAATGGGATCCATTCTATGACTGCCTTTGGTCCACCTGCCATCAGTTCTTTTGATATGTGACCAGCCCATTTCCATTTCACTTATTTTACTCTCTTGATGATATTGTATATTTTCATTTTCTCTAATACATCTGCAGGTCTTTCTATCTTGTCTTGTAATGCTGAGCATGTATCTTTCCATGGCTCTTGTGCCACTCATGGCTTTTTCTGAAGTGATTTATTTTGGTTTGATTTTTTTACTTCTTAAAAACCAGGCATTATAATAGGAGTGTATAGAATGTAATTGCCTCTGATGTCTTTCTTCTATGTTTATCTACAAATGACAGTAATAATATCCAGACAATGATTATATACAAATCATGGATATAATAAAAACTCTTTTAAATAAAATCTCAGTTTGAAAACCACTATTAATCACAAAATTTTAAAATTTATTTTTGCCTCTTCCTAGATATTTTTAAGTTCAGCAATGGAATTGCATACAATGGTTAATATATTTCTGTCATATTCTAAAAAATGTCAGTGAGATATATCAGTGTTTTTCAAACTTGTCAATTTTCACATGAGTGAACTACACGTACCAGAGTTATGAGAGTTGAAATCCAGACATCTTAAAGTTGCTAAGCTTGAAAATCTCTCTGATAGTCAAAAGGTAGCACTATTGTTGCTTAAGAAACAAGTGCTTTTGCATCTTTTTTATGAAAGAATTCTTAAACTTCTAGACATTATCAAGAGCTTCCCAAAAAGCAATAAGAGATGGTAACAGTTTGCAAATCTAATTAATGCCAATTTAGGGTTAGGGTTAGGGTTAGGGTTAGGGTTAGGGTTAGGGTTAGGGTTAGGGTTATGGTTAGGGTTAGGGTTATTTTTTTTCACTGCCATGCTTCTTTTTTCTGGGATCTTTGAACTCCCTTCCTGTTGCATATCAAGTAGTAACTGCTGCAAATGGCAACCTTTGGTTATTTATTCCATCTTACTAAAATAAATGGAGTGTATCCAGGCATGAAGCCAGAACAAGAATACCTCACAGGTTCTTGCCCAGCATGAAACATTGTCTTTCTACCTGCACTTCCCTCAAAGGTGAGTGAAAATTTCCTTTAACATTTAATATATTTGCCATATGGCTATGCCAGGATTTGCATGAAAACTTGGGAGCTCTGATGTAATTTAATGTGCCTCTCAAAGTCAAAGTTAATTTTATTTTGAAACCACATTTTTAAAGCAAATAAACTCTTGTATAGCAAAATTGAATCTAACTTGATTTGTAAACCAGTCCCATTTGCCAGAATCTTGCTGTTGTTGCTGCTGCCTTCAGTTTTCTCAACTCACTGTGTTGAATATTTTGAGGTGTACCCAAACTTAAGTCTGGCTGTGATTTGTGGAATAATAAACAAGGATAGAGTCAACAGCAGTTATTTATTCCCTGCACATCTTAAAACCAACCTGCTGTTGAAACAGTCTCACTTGTTAAAAGAAGATGTACCATTGAACTGTCTGCCAATTATTTCAGAATACATTAAAAAGGTTAATATATTCACTTCTTTTGGAGCAACACATGTTTCACAATATAATAGAGTGTCTTACACTGATCATAAATCACCTTCGGGTTACATTAATGGTATAGGGATATAAAGGCACTTAAAGGTGAAACTGGTTAATGGAAATAAAAACTAGACAAAAGGACTCTTCCCCTCTGAAACTCCACTTAATTGTCATAGCACGGTCTGACTCTGGGCCAGTCACACTCTCATAACTCACCTCACAGGGTTGTTGTTGTGGGGAAAACAGAAAACAGGAAAACATTATTTCTGACATTATAAACCACTCAGAGAGTAATGCTGTATGGCATATGGAGGGGCATATAAATCTAAGTGCTATTACTATTGCTATTATTTGTAAAAATTATAAAGACAAATAAATAGTATCTGAACCTAATCTGAGTTAATGGCAAACAAATGGGATGTAATAAAAAGGAGGGAACTAAAATGCTAAGTGAAGTGAGGCAAAATTTCATTTTTAATTTTAACACAGTGTGAAAGAAGTTGTAGGCTATCATATTCAGTTATACATATGAAGTGTTCTTGCATAGCCATTTTTTTACCATAAACAAAGTATGATGGTAAGTGTCTAAGGTGAGTTTATGATGCATTCACATTCCTATTTTTCTCTGAGATCTCAAGGCAACATACATGAGGCTTTTCTTTATTTTATATTCAACTCCACTATTTCACTTTTGTTACTAAGCAAACGTTCAGAAAAAAAATCAAGAAACATCATAATTTAATGAGGCATATGCTTATAGCAATGAGAATATTTTATTCTCAACCCAAAGTTGTTTGAAGAAAAATATAATTCCAGCAATATATGATTAGAAACTTGAAGAATGAAATAATAGCAAATCTAATAACATATTCACATAATAGAAGTTAAGCAAGAATTGTTCCCATGTATAACACACATTATGCAGCATGGCAAATATTATTATTTACTATCTGCTTCTTGGGGGGTGGAGGAATAAATCTCAATGAATATTGTAAATTAGCAGATGTACAAAATGGGGGAAGTTAGAAATCCAGCCTTTTTCTTTTTGCCTTTTCTTTTTTTCTTTATTTTTTGATATTTTTAATTCTTTTTAAACTTGCTTTGCTTTTATTTATCATCTGTCTATCTATCTATCTGTCTATCTATCTCTATTATTTCATACAGAAAACATTACGATATTGTATGAAAAATAAAATATTTTCAACATTATCAGAAAAAAAAGGTTTTTTTTAACATAGCAAAAGTCATTTTGGAGATAACTCCACTACTCTGTGTTCAATTTTATGTGATGATTTGAAATGGGGGGTGGAGTATCAAAACACACTCTATCTTTTTAATTATTTTTTGAAGCACAAGATGCAATTATAAATTTGCTAACACCAAAAGAGTATTGATTTATCTAATAAAAACACTTATACTAGTCCATTTGTTGTCACAGATAAGCTATGTCATTTGTAACTAGGACCATAATTACAGGGCCACTGCATAAAGCCTGACTCTGTTTGCTCTCAAATGATTCCTTTGTTTTCTCCTTCATTTGTTCTGTGTAAACTAGAACAAACTGTAAATTCTGTGTCTAAGGCAGCAACAGGTAGAGGCTCTTAATGATACACAAACACACATACACACACAGCTATTGCAACAGGTTCTGGCTGTATTGTCTTCTTGTGGCAAAGGAGAAACAGCAGTGTCCTTGAGAATAAGACTCATCCCCAGGGAATGAGAATTTTCACCCCGACTGCCTGCTGAACTTAATGACTATGCTGATAAGGAAAGATGTTGAAGGATGAGTTCATGGAGGACATAAACCAACAGCAGAGAGAAGGCCAAAGGCAAAGAAAACCGCTGCTGAACTTCTCTATTCAGGGCTATAAAAGCCAACTGGTGACCTTGGGTCAGTTACATTCCCTCAGCTCAACCCATCTCACAGGATGGTTGTTGTGGGGAAAATATGAGGAGTGTGTGTTGGACATGTTCACTGCCTTGAGTTATTTCTAAAAATATTGAAGGTGGGATACAGACAAACAAACAAATAAGCAAATGCTCTTCCATTGTCCACTGGTTTTGAACCAACTCTGCATAGGCAGAGAACTGAACCGTTTCTCAAGGTAGCGTGGGATATAATATAATAAGTTGTAATTTTATGATTTATGTAAGGTTTATCATTTGTTCAAATTACCTGGAGTTAGTATCTTAATATATAGCCACACTACTACAACATCCAAGGCATAGCCATGTTTCAATCTGCTTTTCAATTGTATTGCTGATAATTTCCCATAAGCCTTAACTTTCAAGAAAAGGCCTCTCTTTCAGAGACCAGAACTAGCAGGAGAGCATTTAATACATTGTCAAATTTTTAGCTGTTCTCAAGCCTCCATGAACAAAGAAAATAGTCAAGCCAACCTTGGGACAGGCTGAGAATGTATCTTACCTAAACACATTTTGATGTTTTTCCTTTTCAAATGTTTCTTTTACTTTTACAATGCTCTTTTCTAGGGCTATGTTCGAATTCTTGTGAAACAAGAGAACTGATAAGGGAATATCAAAGAGGTGAGAAATGATGGGGGCGGGTGAGTGTTTAGCAAGTTTGGGTGACAATAAGGGCTTAACTAACTTTAAACATTTAGGTGTTATAGTAGATTATAGGCAGCCGGAAAGCATATGACAAGACTGGGCCTATCAATTGGGCCTGGAAAGGAATGTTGTGGCTTAAACTGAATGTTGTGGCTTAAACTAGCATGATTATAAAAGTATGCTTTTATGCTACTAGGTGTGGTCTCTTGCCTGTATGTGTATTGAGATCCACTAGATCCACCAGCCTTTGCAAACACTTCAGTAAAATTGTTTTGCATTCCAACAACTTTGAGTTGGACTTTTACTCCTCACAGTAGAATTCCAGGAAGGTAGAAAGGAAGCTAGATACTTCAAAGAAAACTCCAAAACATCTTCAGACGAAGCGGCCAACCTAACATATCCAATGGAGAAAAAGTAAGGTAAATGTCATAAAGTGGGCTGCTAAAACCATGATTTCCTTACTCTGGCATTATAATTTAAATTTGTAGTTTGAATTAATGAAGCTTGACAAGAGTCTGAAATGCCTGAAGTAGAGAAGGGAATCCATTTCATCAAATATGCTTCTCCTTCAGTGTGTCCAGCATCTGTTTTTATGTTTTCAGCAACTGCTAGTCAGTTCTCCACCTAAAGGACCATACCACTCTGCTCCAGATTTCTGCTTCACCATCCCCAAATGGAAGAAAGCTATCTATTTCTTGCTACTCAACTGAAGCTTTTCAGTTGGAAGGAGTAAGCAGTCAGGTAGAACAATTAATCAGTAGAATGACTTCCATCCAGCAGTTGTGGGTGCTCTAATGATAGAGTTTTTTAAGAAGAGATGGACAATTATTTGTCTGAAATGGTATACAGTTTCCTGCTTTTGTAGGGGGTTGAATAAGCAAATCTCTGAGGTCCCTTCCAATTCTGTTATTGTAATATTCTTTAAGTACTAAGCAGTCAAGACATAAAAAAGACTGGTCTAGTTTACTTTATGTGACCCAAAAGCATGGGATTGTCAATGTGTGCAATTGACAATAAATTATTCCTATGTTCTAGCTGATGATACTGATTGCCTTAAAAGCATTATGTTAACAAAATACAGATAGATTTACATATATACAATTAACAAATTGCAACTTAAATGAATTGATTTTTTTTCTGTGTTGGCAGGCATTATGTACTTCAAGTGCAGTATATGTTTTGCATGCAAAATTCAGGTTTTGTTCCTCATATCTCCAGTTGAGGTTAGAACAGAATTCTTGCAAACAGATATAGAAATAAAGTTAATTTAGTAGACTAATAATATGACCCTGTGAAAGAAACTTTTAAAATATTTCAGGTTTTCTGAATGCTTATTTTTATGTTACTAAAGTTTTTTATCATTTGCAAAGATGGACTAGATAATGCTATTGTTAATGTCTCTTGGTTCCATTACTGCAGTTCAAAACTACAGCTGTTGAATTTGCCATTTGGACCTTAAACATTCGTGGATGATCTAATTAGAAAGTGTCCATCTGCTGTCTAGACTCATTTGCATGCTTCCAGTTTATATATATCTCAAAAATTTAAATTCAGACTTCCTTACATTTACAGATAGGATTTATGAACTAAAAGATAGCATTTAAAAAAAAAATCATATTAGCATATCTATTAATTTCAGGGATATTCCTAAACAGTTTTTTTTTTTTACAGAATCCCCAATAAGATTATATTGTGTTCTGGATACATTTGATTTATTGAGAAATAAATTCCATAAAGAAGCTTCTGCAAAAGATTTTACAAAGAAATGTTAAAACCCTTTTCCCTTGAAAGTCTTTCAAAGTTTTGTTATTGATATTCCAGCTATTTATTTAATATACTATATAAGCATGTCAAATTTGGAACATTCTCATTTTAATATATCTATCCTTCTGTCAAGTGGCACAACAATGTGAAAAAAAAATCTTAAAAATTGTCTTCTATGCTACTGTCCAGCATATTTTTAATCTTTCATAAAAATATTCATGTCCATAACTACTATTTTATTACAACAAAATCCTTTCGCGGTACATTTAAACTACAATGTAAAAATAAGGAGCTGAACACATTATGAAGAATATCTAAGTTTTGCACATTCTGCCTTTATCTACTACTTCAACAATGTTGAACTACTGTATTATTTTTTTTCAGAGAAAATTTATTAGTAATACTACTGGAACAACATAAAGTTATAGAAGAGCAAATGTCATTCGTCAGCATTTTTTTTTAAATTTAGAACAAATCATACAAACAATTTAAAAACAGCAACTACATAATATTCCTATGTCACAAATAAAATGTACTGTGTCACCAATAAATTCACAACTCATAGAAATTATTCAAATCAAAAATTTCAGTTCAAATTCTTGATTAACTATTTATTTGAATTTATTGAAAAGTCAGCAACACACAGCAATACACATGTGACATATGTTGTGTGGTTGCATTGAAAACAATTGCTGAGATAGGATCCAAAGCTATAAAAAGTAACCAACTTTATATTCTTTCCTTCTACTTTTAATTATCTTAATCTTCAGTTTGTTCAAATATTGTTGTACAATTTGATTTCATTTGTTCTTTGTCGCCCCTACATAGAGTTCTTTAAGGGTTTAACATGCCTCTTTTGTAAATCCAATAAGAAAAAAAAAATACGCAGATCTTTCTTTTGGTTGAAACAGATTCAGTTCTGAGTTAACACATTCTTATGGATAAGTGCCAATTTGTATTGAAATATGTCTTGCTTGTCACAGGGCTTCCTTTTCCATGCTTGCCTCTTCTTTGTATGATAAGTTTTTCTCACAATCTTTCTTTTTAAATAGAATGGGTGGTCCCAATCATAATTCTTCTGGGCCTTGACTATACAGGAGCTGTCCTGCCCTTCCACAACAACATGGGACACACGTTGGCCTACATCTCTGACAATGTAGTCAGATGCATATTTCATGTATGGTTTGATGATTTATAATCCTTTCTTCAAAGAATATTAAAAAAAAAGTCCACAGAACAATCCTCCTAAATGTATCTGGTACATGATGGAGCTTTCTTGGAACCTGGAAGACCATTACCAGCTTGTGCCCTATAGTGAATCACATAATCTTGGCAGTTCCCATGCTTCTTCATCATGATCCTTCACTTTTCTGACACTTAAAATTAAGCTTAACAGCCACTTTCTATGATAAAAATGAACACTTTTCTTTTGATTTCTACAGTAATTGTATCATTATAATGTTTGTTTGATTAGAATGCAATGTGGGTGGTCATAGGTCACTATGATAAAATCATTGTCTTGGCCCTGGACAGACAACAATGCAGTAATGACACATAAAATTGAAAAATGAAGGTGGCAGAGCTTCTGAAAGTATCTGAAAGGAGAATATTGGAGAAATATCACAAAAGAAAATTAAAATAGTTTGGATTGCAGATATCAATTTTGCTCTGGAATCAGGGCGAAACTAGTTTAGTTATAGACTGGTTTTATTAGTAAAGAAACAATGGCCAACATTGAGATTCATTTTGATATTTCTTTTGGTTGAAATACAGAATACTTTAAACCCATATTATATATTGGAAGTAACAAATATCTTTTGAAAGAATCCAGATCTTTCCAACTGAAAGTAATAAGCACTTTTTCATGATAACAGATGGAAGCAAAATCTTTCTGCATCAGTTTGTTAATTGTATAAATCAGTCAATGACTTCATCTGTATTAATCTTTCTAGTTTTTCCAGCTCTCTATAGCCTCTGTGGCAAGCCCACTCCATCTGTCCTTGTCTAAATTATTTCATAAATGTTTTCATTCTTTTCAGGCTATTGAAGAACTCATCATAAACAAATGCCTTGGAAAATAGTATATAACAAATGCTTCATTATATTAAGCATTTTATAATGGCCTTATTTGCTCACTTTAGAAATATTTCATGTTCTTTGAAAATTGGAAATCAGTTACCATAAAGAAAGTGTTAATCTGGACACTGCAGAATTGGTGTTTTTGTTTGTTTTTAAAGTTTGCTTTAAAATAAACCTTAACTTCCATATATATCAATTAATAGAGCAAAAACTGGACTGTCAGTGAACACCTTGTGCTGAAAATAAAATAAATAGAAAACCAAGTTAAAATAATGATCAGTTATGCACAGTATTCCCTCCTTGTGCCATTAAAAAATGGAAATGGGGAAAAAAGAAAAAGAAAAGAACAGTGACAAATAACAAATACTTGTGCTCAAAGTACCATGTGTACTTTACATTCACCTACCAAGTATTTTTTGTAGCAAAGTTGCAATAAAAAAGAAAACTAATCCTTTTTAATTTGCTGCTGTATTCAAGTATTGAGGAAACTTGATAATAAAGAGCCCTTTTCCAGAATTACCCTTAAATTAAGTGCAGCAGAGGAAAGCCATCTGACCTCCAATTTATATAAAATAGAAGCTCTTGCAGCCCTACTCATTGACCATGTCATTCCTCATACTTGTGCCCTACTTACTACACAAAGAGAGATGGGGTCAGCCATTTAGGAAAGCAAAAAAATTCTTCAGAAAGCAGTAAGATCAATCATAATCTTTTAAGTGTTAGTCCTTCTAGTCTGATATAGCTTCTAACCTAACTTTTCATTTATTTTTGGCAAGTAAAATGTGATTTATTTGCTAAAGCCACAACATAATTTGTATCCTTATACCATTTCCCTCTCTCTATTACCTGCTGTTGCAAGCTGATCAAAAATGTTTTATGAATCAGTAGATGCATAACAGCTCTGATGGGTTCACATTTATTGTACTTGGAGGATATTGCCATTTCTTATAAAGAATCGAATCCTTTGTTACCTTCATATTTATTCTGATCACAAAGCTGAGAACTTGAGTCTTGTGTTGGTCTGACGAATGTTCTATATTTTATAATAACTGGGCAGTCATTTCTTTCAGCTGCGATGATGCTTCATAGTTATATGAGACTAATGAAATTACAGTGGTAGAAGTAAATTAGAAATCAATTAATGCCAAATTACAACCCTGTAATTTGTTTCTGATTATTTTTATAAAATTTTGTGTTATCCTGATATTGGAGCACTGAATATTTGAATTGGTTTATTCAGCTAGATAAGGCTACATACCATCCAACATTTTTACAATTACTGTATGTTCTGTATGAGCATGGCCCAATTTGCTTATTGCTTCCTTTTCAAATCAAAATGCAAAATTCAATGTATGCCTAATTTTTTCTACTTGATTACAATATATATATATATATATATGAATATATATGATTTTATGAATGGAATATTTTTTATTTAATTGTCTGAAATGGTACAAGCGAAAAGCAGTACGTACCTTAGTTGACAAACCTATCTGAGTGTTTGATGTTAGTGCAACCTGACATTTTCAGAATGCAGCTCTGTAAAGTGATGAATCTGATGTGGATGAAAATGCTGGTTGTAATTAGCTGAAAATTAGCTTCCAGATAGTATAAACTAATCTAAGAGTTATTGGTAAAGAAGAGATTTCATATTTTTCTTGGAGATCACACATAATTTATGTTTATGGCTCTCTATAAGTACAGTGTTCAATAATTTTAAGTCACTTTTTCATTTAAGATTATACTATACAATCTTTCCAATTTTTCCACAGGGTTCATAAGTTTGAGCTATAAAATTGAGCTATTTTGTGAAAACTGTACACTTTTTTTCATCAGATATCTTTTATAGCTTCACAGATCAGTATCTATATATCTACACTTTGCCCTATTGTGCATCTCTCCCCCCTACTCCAGCTCAGGGGCAATTAATTCAGACACACATTCCAAATCTGCAGATAACCAAAACCTAGTTTAGTATGTCCTATGGTGAGTTGTGTTCAGTTCTTATTGTTATGGCTTTTAGGAATTGCTCACTCATTTGTATTGCTCTTTTCTACCTCTGTGCTTTATTTCTTTCTCATTATTTTTCTCTTTTCTTTAACACTTTTCTTCAGAGTGACAATTTGGTCTCTAATTTCACTTCAAATTTCTTCCTCTTGGCTGCTGACTCAGTACTTCATTTTAGTCCTTTCATTCATTCAAGAGAAGTTAGTTCTCTGCATGATGGAGTTTGACATTATTTACAGGTCTATCTAGATGTAAACAGTTCTGTGGAAAAATGGTGGAAGCATTTTTTTTCTTTATCTCTTCTTTGTAGTGTTGTGTGGACTTCCATCTGTTAAGTATCATTTACGGTATTTCAATGGTGAACATGGAGTGCCATAGGAAATGTAATTTTTAACAAAGTGTAATTCACTTGGAATCGGAATACTAAAGCCAAAAATGTATGGAAAAACAAACAAAAAACCCCAAACCTGGTCCAATGAGAGACATTTTTCTGTATCAGAATCTGATGTTTTGAATGGCTAATGCAGGGGTATGCAACCTTAAACACTGAAAGAGCCATTTGAACCCATTTCCCACAGAAAACAAAACCCAGAGGAAGCCACAAAACCTGGTGGGCGTGACCAACTCGACGTCACTCACTCCCACCCAGTCACATGGGCCCCTAGCCACGCCTACCTAGCTGGTCATTAGGGCAGAGAACCTGGAAAAACAAAACCCTTTTCTCTCTCTCTCTCTCTCTTTCTTCCCCCAGTCTCTCTCTCTCTCTCTCTCTCTCTCTCTCTCTCTCTCTCCCCTCCTCTCCATCTCTCTCTCCCCCTCTCTCTATCTTCCCCGCCTCTCTCTCTCCCCCTCCCTCTCTCTCTCCCTCCCTCTGTGTCTCTCTCCCCTCTCTCTGTATCTCTCTATGTGTCTTTCTCCCTCTCTCTCTCTCTGTATCACTCTCTGTCTCTTCCCACTCCCTATCTTTCCCTCTCTCTGTCTCTGTGTGTGTCTATGTCTCTCTCTCTCTCCCTCTCCCCCTCTCTCTGTATCTCTCTCTCTCTCTCTATGTCTCTGTGCGTGTGTTTCTCTCTCTCTCTCTCTCTCTCTCCCCACTCCCTATCTTTCCCTCTCTCTGTCTCTGTGTGTGTCTATGTCTCTCTCTCTCTCCCTCCCACCCCTCTCTCTCTCTGAAAGCCGAGACAGAGCCAAGCTGGAAAGCTCTCCTCGGGGCTCTTCACTATTCCTTTTCTTTCTTCTTTTTGGAAATCCGGGCTGGCTGAGGAATGAGCAGGAGAGGCGGCAGAGGCTTCCCTCCTCCTCCTTCCCCCTCCTTCTCCTCTCATGACCCCCTGGCCAGCTGTGGAAGAACTGGGAGAGTATGCATGGATGGGCGAACTTCCTCAAGTGAGCAGCCACCTGTCCCATGCACGCCTTTGCTGCGCTTTGGCCAAGCCCGGCCGCTCACTTGAGGAAGGTCTCCCTGAGCATGCATACCCTCCCAGTCTCGCCACAGCAGGAATGAGGTGGCAGAGAATCAGCCCTACCACTTCTCTATCCCTCACCATTGCCCTTACCTTCTCAGGCCAGGTGAGGGAGGTGAGAGCGAGGGGCAGGGCCAGCCAGTGATGGGACAGGGAGCCGCAGCAGAGGGCCCAAAGAGCCGCATGCAGCTCTGAAGCCACGGGTTGCCGACACCCAGGCTAATGAATGCACCTTTCTTCTGTTTGTTAATTGCTATCAGATTTATCCATCTCTTGGTCAAGATCCATGAAAGGAGTATTTGCTATATTAAATCTATTTAATGCCTTCATTTGGAGAACCTTTCTAAAAGTTAATTGCTCTAAATCTCTTAAGAAAAAAATGGCTGTTAATATAAAGAACAATTAAGACTATTGCTATCATTAGCAGTAATACAGCTGCTAATGTAATGAGCTGTAACCCTCAATCTACTGCTCCCTGCTCCATTTTCTTCTAAGAGAAATTCCATATTTCTAACAAGTTGTGTAATATATGTAAACGTAAACACATTTCCATTTCCACTGTCAAAACACAGGCTAAGTTCATTTTTGCCATATAACTAGTTCAAAGCTGTTAGAAAATGGTTTAGAATTTGTAATCCATATTTCACCATACTCTTGCTATAATGTATTGTACAGATAGGAATGACTTTCTGCTTACATTTGTAATATATAAAAAGAATGCATCAAATTCCTATCTCTGATCTTTTCTTGCCAATTAATATGGTTCATTAATTGCTTTTACAATTTGTACTATCTTTGTTGAGAGGCTAAACACTCATCACATCAGTTTCTAGGTTAATGTATCCCCTTGTATGCATGTTTCAAAGAACTTTGTTGCAAATTTCAAAGAAAGATAAAAAGCAAAGGGGAATTACCCTAAATTCCCAGAATAATGAGTGACGGGTATTCACTTGGTTTATCAAAATGCTACAGGAATTGAAGTAGGAGAAAAGATGCCTTGAATACTTGTGATGAAAAAGCAAAAAGTGAATATGATCAATCATAGATACAAAACATGTACCTGAATAGGGTTCAGACTCACAGCTCCTGATCTGTGGTACTCCTTCAAATTGATACTAACTGTGGAAGCCGTGGACAGCGTCTCCTTTCCAAGCTTTGACTGATACATCAGTTGTGGTCCCTTTTTTGGAATAAGAGCTGATGGCAATATTCATATACATCTTCATGACTTACAGAATTGGTCACTGTAATATGCTCAAACTGAAGTTTTCCTAAAAATACATTACCCACAAACTGCAATTGTCAAAGTTAATTTTAGAAGGTTAACTCATTTCATACTAAATGTAAAACCAAATTATTTTTTTCCATCTGTATTACTAGTACTATTGTTTCAGTGTAGATTGTGCCTTTCTGTCCTGATATACTTCCCTGAAGCTTGGATGCTACAGCAAATAGATGCTAGATTGTTGGAAGTATGCCTGATCCAGCAAGGAGTTCCTACCAATTATATTCTTGCCTTATCAGTGCTTCTTAGGAGACAATGAATACCTGCAGATACATCAAGTACAATGTTATTGTACATTTTCATTCATCAGCATCATACATTAATCAACTTCATACATCTATATCATATCTTTGCCATCATTATATTAAGTGATAAAATAAAGTAATTATCCCAGCTGTCCTCCATCAAGAACTGATTTGATCCAAATTTGCTTAGCATTAACATAATGTACCATCAGACCAAAAGCTCACATATATTGAAGGCTGATTTGCATGGACTTTGAGGTGCAAGCACATTACTGCCTATTTTTATGTGCATTTTCATATACTTCATTCTTGCAACATGATAAAGAATATGGTAACATTCTTCTACAAGTTAAGAGATTTATTAATATAACTTTTTATTTTGTCGAATGTTATTTAAGAATCATCAATCTTTTGCTGTATGACCACCTTAGTCTTTAAATGTCCTGCCATATAAGACAAATAAATAATTCTCCATGCTTCTGCTTAGTACTGTAACATTCATCTTCAAATTATGAAAGGTTTACAAGAACATTTCATACTGAACTATTAAAGCTATTCCACTCACTCCAATAATAATTGCCTGTTTTCTTGAGAGCTAATATGTTTTTCTTTTGTGGGAAATGATGCAACTGCTTTAAAAATTGCCATAAGGAACTATATTTGAGCTCCCACGAGCTTCAAAAGATGGGGGGGGGGTTCTCTTTCAGATTCAAAATGCTGCATAGTCCCAAGGAAGATTTCATTTAAGAGTTCACTTTCACTTAATTTCACATTACCTTTTCCCCATCAGGCTACTTCCCTTAATCAGAATCAAGAATGTAAATACATTTATTTAGACACTGAAAAATGTTTGAATTTAGTGCCAAAACACAAAAATGTAGTATTGAATTCATGTTCTTGATTTTGTATTTTAACAAGATGGTTTTATATTTTCTCACTTATAGTTCTAAAACAATCCCAGATTGGTCAAAGTATAAAAGAGGCAAACATTTAAAAATTCAATAAAATTCACAAGTAACAATTTTATGATGGAATATTATGAATAAAAGTTACTCTTCAAGTACCTACCCTGCGACTTTGGCCTAGTCATCTGCTACTAAAAACTGATCAATATCAATGCTAATATTTTCTTGATTGATTATCTTCCATCAAGTCACTTTTCAACTTCTAGTGACCGAACAGATAGATTTTGTCCATACTCCAATAAAGTATTCTATTCTATTCTATTCCATTCCGTTCCATTCCATTCCATATTCCATTCCAGATGGTTGCCAGAACACAGGTTATTTTTGATAATTTAACTTTGCTCAGGAGTAGCCATAGGTAGCACCTCAGCCAAAATTGAGAATTAGTAATTAAGCAGAATCAAAGAGTACTGTCAAGGCACATTTATTTTTCAAAGTTATTTTAACAGTTGTATGAATAAATATAACTAGAAAAATTATATAATAGAAGATAAATGCAAAATTCCTAATGCCTAGATCAAGTTCCAGACAGTAATATAGCAGGGGCTCAGTGAATGCTCAAGAAGCATTTTTAATCCATGTACTGATAAATAAAATTTTCATATTTTCTATTAACTACAAAAGTGATGCTTTCATACTTGTAAATTCAAGCTTCTATCTTTGGGCAAACTGAAACTATGGAAACAGAAATACATATCACAATTGTAGTAGGAACAAAGGATCCTAGCTAAAGGCATAAATGGAGAATCAACTGTTAGTAACAGGAAAATAAAAGTGAGCATGCAAGAAACATTAAAATGATCATAAATACATCTATTACATCTTCAGGGCTAGGGTTTTTCTTTCCTCCTACTTAGTATCTATCAGACAACCCAGGATCCTTTGGGTCATCATTTCAAAGATATTTCCTTACCGTAACAGAGAAACCAAATGCCCATGGCTGGACAAAAAAACAGTGAGTGTGGGAGTGACCTCTGTCCTTCTTTTAGCTTCCCCATTGACTTACCTTGTAGGATGTTGGCAGAGAGCAGTGTAAATGAAGATCACATGTCTGCAACTAATCATGGAAATGCAATAATGCAGTGGCATGGCAGCACTGAAGCATCTACAGCCTTGCCAAGTGTCAATACCACGGAAGTCGGATTTGGATATATAATGTAAGTTAGTCCATTTAAGACACATTGATTCAAAACTTTTTGCTTATTATGCACCATTTTTCCCAGTTGAAGGTTACAAACAAACATACACAAGAATTTTACTAGTATATACATAGGAAACCTCTGGGAAAGGTCATATGGCACAATATTTGGTATCAGCAGCATGCTGATAACATTCAACACTACCCAATGCCAGACAAGTAATGTTATTCAGTTGCTTGCTCAGTACACAAGGAATGGGGGGCCAACTAGTTGTAACTCAACTCTAGTAAGATGGAGTAGTTGTGGGTCTTTGGCTACCCAGAGTCGACATTTCTGACTCTGGATGGCATAACACGCCCCCAGACAGATCTAGTATATAATTTGGGAGTCCTCCTGGAGTTACAGCTCTTTCAGAAAGAGTAAGTGGTGACACTAGCCAGAGAATCCTTTGCAAAAATTTGTTTCATGCATCAATTTGTGCCTATTCCTAGACGAAGAGATCTTGCTCACAATCATTCATGCCACAGTCACCTCTCATTTGGATTACTACAATTTGCCCTACATGGGGCTGATCTTGTAGACCCAGGAGCTTCAACTGGTCCTTCTGCTAGAAAATTGAGATTCAACTCAAAAATTGTTTTCCATGTAGAACAGGTACAACACCTACATGTAATTTAAAACATTTATCAAGCACATAAAGAACAGCACTAGTTGTTACTTTTTTCCATTCATGTCTATACAATTTATATTTTAATTTACGTCTTTGAGAAGACTTAAATATTCAAACCTTTAATTAAATTCAGGTTAATGTGCAGGATTAAAGAACTCAGTTATAGACAGACCACAACATTTGTATAAATTCTGCACTATTTTCTACTTAGTTTAAAAACTGTACAAAATTGTACAAAAACAAAGACTTTAGCATTAGAAACATAAAGAAAAAGTGTTCCTCACCTTGTTGATATTTCATTCCACCTCTGGTTAGAATATTTTTTAAAAACATCAAATGCATATTGTGCACACGTACAGTTACTTTATTAAAGAATTATTGTATTCGTGCAAAGGTGTTGTTGATTAGGCATTAAATAATACCATTTTATGCTTCATAGAAAATTATAAGTCAAAAACAATGTGTTCAGAATTAGCTTGTGACACATTCTGAACTCCTATTTTTATATTCAAGAAAATTTTGACACCAGTATTTGTGAGCATTAGATATTAATATTGTGCTGTGATTATGATTACTATTTTTGTTTAATAGCATCCAAACTGTGACTTATAAACATGTTTTTTACATATTAACATAATCTCTCCTGTGTACGTAATTTATTCCTTAGATGTAATGCAATCATTGTTCCAGTGCAATAACTTAAAGAAATCATTGATAAATCCAGACATTTCATGTTCAGATGTTTTTGGTTCCGGAGTCACAGCACTTGACAGCCCTCTCTAACCAGTTTACAAAGTCAGCATATTGCCCCTAACAATCTGGATCCCCATTTTACTGACTTGGAAGGACGAAAGGCTGAGTCCACCTTGAGCTGGTGAGGATCAAACCCCTGGCAGTCAGCAGAACAAGCCTGCAATATTGCATTCTAACCACTGCACCACCATATGAGAGCTGTAGCTAAAAAAATACCAAAAAGACACCTTATTACCTAAACAGATTTATTATTATTAACATTATCATTGGTTGCACAGTCAGCCAGATATTCAGACTGGCTTTGGCATTTTTGTCCACATATCAAGTGTTTTCCTAAGAACTGGCATAGGTAGATGTTTAATAATATTAAAGACAGCCATGGTGGCACAGTGGTTAGAATGCAGGTTACTTCTGCTGACTGCCGGCTGACTGCAATTTGGCAGATCGAATCTCATCAGGCTCAAGGTTGACTT